>CAUYSK010055879.1:0-42894 GCA_963575035.1 Avahi laniger | reverse complement strand
CAGCCTGAGCAAGAGCGAGACCCTGTCTCTACTAAAAATAGAAAGAAATTAATCAGACAACTAAAAATATATAGAAAAAATTAGCCGGGCATGGTGGCACATGCCTGTAGTCCCAGCTACGCGGAAGACTGAGGCAGGAGGATCGCTTGAGCCCAGGAGTTTGAGGTTGCTGTGAGCTAGGCTGACACCATGGCACTCACTCTAGCCCAGGCAACAGAGTGAGACTCTGTCTCAAAAAAAAAAAAAAAAGAACTGTATGATTTTTTGGCATCTTTGTTCTTTCCTCATTAGGATTGAATCATGAGTTCTTTCTGGCTTTGCAGAAACAGGCACAAAAATTACTAGTACATATGCTGATTAAAGTAGATAAGTGATATTCCTGGAAATAAAAAAAAAGAATGCTGGAGAACATTGAGGGTCCACCTGCACTGGAGTATCGTAAACCTGAGGTGGTACCATTCTGTAAGATCACACCCAGCAATATGCAAGTGTGAAATAGTATAAGTTAGATTAGTGAATTAATCCATAAACATTGCAGAAAAGATGCAAAGAAACAATGAAAGAGAGAGTAGAAGGTACCAGTGATTTGAGAGATTGAAGGGAAGACAGTTCTGTAGCCTAATTTTTGTATCTCTGACCACAATTACTATTAAAAATTTTTTGCTTATAGTGAGTTGGAAGAATTCTAGAAATCACCTATAATTCTTTTGTTTATTCCAGTTTATTTTAAGAGAACTAGGGCAATACTGTTCCCTACAACATGAAATTATGTTACTTTGAGTCCTGGCAGTCATAAGTCAAGGTTTATAGACTTCAACTTTTTTTTTGTCTACAAATGTTACTTGTCTGTTGGGTCAAGGAGATTTTATCATACATACATACATGCAGTATGTATGGTTTATTTGGAAGTATATAATGTCCCCAGTATGACCCTTATACTAAAAGAGATTCCTACCTGTGATGGGGGAAACTTCCTTGGAGTCTTGGTCATCTTGAGAGGGGTAGCCAGCTAATTAGTACTCCCTTCATAAATAAATGTTTCTGTCACCTAGTATTGCTGATGAGGATTTTTAGATCACTGAAATTAGTTATGGTGACAGACATGTAGAACAGAAAGAGAAGCTTTTTAAGTTGAAATTGAACATTTAAGATGAATTTAGAGGTACATTTTGGTAAGAGCAGTGTTAATAGCTAATCCATGGGCTCTATTAAAGGATTTGAAGGCTGTCAGCTCTAGGTCACTAGTCAAAGCCGTGGAGATAGCAGCAATCAAAGGCTTTTTCTGCCTGACGTCCAGGGCAGAGGATTTCTTTATGGTGGTGGATTGGCGTTGAGTAGAAGGGTGTCCATAGTTCACAAAATACCTTCAAGTAGAACTAACTGAAGTTCAAACCAAGAACTCAGAAAACAACCTTTTGTAACACTTCTGTCACCTTTTAGGTACCATTTATGTTGACATTTAATAGCATTCTTTTATATGGTCACCCTACTTTTTATTTATTCAACCCTTTCTTGAAAGACCCCCCCGCCCAAAACCTACCACACACTTTCATTTATCCTAAGGGATTAACTATGACAAGAGGAACTAATCAGTATTATTAACTTTCGTAATTACTCAACACTTAAGAAACTAAGAATGAAATCTAGAAATGCTGTTTCCTAGTAATGCGACCTACTAATGGATGTCACTGCCTCCAACTCAGTTAATGGATTATGTTCATAAGAGAGATGGGTATGATATCTTTTCTCTGCAGCAAAGGTAGATGAAAATGCCAACTGAATACCAGGCACCGTGCTGAAGTGTCTCTTTTCTATTGGCTGTGTTTAGGGGCATCGTCCAGTCAGAAGAAAAACTCGTCATCAGTGCTTCTTGGGCAAAAGATGATGATATCAGCAGACTCTTGAAATCTCTACCAAACTGGGTTAACATGGCTCAACCGAAACAGCTGAGGCCGAAGAGAGAAGATGAAGAAGACTTCATAAGGTAAAAGGTCCATTTTCTAAGTTGTACTAAACACAGGGAGGAAAAACATCTGTTTAGCTAATCCTTTCTTACATGAAATTTTGGCAGCTTCTAAAAATCAAGTAGCAATTACTTGAACTTAGTAGAATCTGTTTTTATCCAGCCTCACCTCATTTCCTATGCAAGTATGCCTTGATCTCAAAACTTTAGAAGAAAGGAATTTGTGGAACCAAATTTGGAGCATCGTTAAATCGGGATAAAGTATCTTTTTATTTATAGGTCATTTTCCCTTCTTAGGGGAAAAACATTCATTCATTCATTCAGCAAAGATATATGATCCTTATTATGGGTTACACCCTGCAAACGTGACAATAAGATAAGATCTGCGTCCGTACAGAGTATGTTATCATTGTCCTTAATGTGTCTTTCAGTTCAAAGAACTGTTAGTTGGACTTTCTGGAAAATACAAATGTACTTTCCATGGTGTGTTCCCACACACTGTATTCTCTGCGATCATTTTCTACTTGTTTTGACAAAAATAAAGTCTCTCTTTCAACTTTATCACTCACCATTTACCTTTGTATAATTTAAATCCTTTACTTAGCTATGAAAATGTGGCCTGCTTTGGTGAAGCTACTCACTCCACATGGCTGGCTTGCCACAGTGAAACATTTTCACCTCTGTTATTTTACAGCTGTATAAGGTAAAAAAAAAAAAAAAAACGATGGTGGTAATATTTTGTCACGTTAAAATTAGGTTTATTCTTATTGTCTTTTGCCTACCCGAGTGACTGAATAAACGGGAAAAGTAAATCAAGTGAAATAAAATAAAAGCATCTTAAAAAAGCAAAGACCGGAAGAGTAATCAAAGAAGTAATGGCCAGTATTTCACTTTGAATTCATCATAGAACTATAGGCAATTCTCTTTCTCAGAACGTGGATTGCAAGTATGGATAAATAAGTCTTGACTATTCACAAAGTTAACTATATCCACACACTTTAGTGCCATTCTTTCAACCAACATGTTAGTATGAAAATTTTTTATAGTGTCATGTTAAACTTTCTTAAAACAACGATACTCAAAAGTTCACATATAATTTAACCTAAAGCCTTCCTGTGTATATTTTTTCCTTATTGTTTGCATTATCTCAGAAAAACTTGTCAGCTAGAAATATTGATATAAGAAAACTATGAATATATTTTTTCTTTTTTAAATAATAGATTTTATTTGGGAAAGAGCAGTTTTAAATTTACAGACAAAATTGAGCAAAAGGTACAGAGAGTTCCCATGTGTCCCCATATCCCCCACGCCCCGCCCTACAAATTTCCCCTATTTTTAACATCTTGTGGTACATTTGTTATAATTGATGAGTTAATATTGATACATTATTAATAACTAAAGTCTGTAGTTTATATTAGGAATCTCTCTTTGTTTTCTATATTCTGTGGGTCTTGACAAGTATATAAAAGAATGTGTCTGCCATTACAGCATCATGCAGAATAACAGTTTCAGTGCCATAAAAATCCCCTGTGCTCCTCTTATTCATCCTTCCCTCCCTTAAACGTTTGGCCTTTTCCAGAATGTCATATAGCTGGAATCATACAGTATGTTGCCTTTTCAGATTGGCTTCTTTTGCTTAGCAAGATGCATTTAAGTTTCTTCCGTGTGTTTTGTGGCATCATAGCCCAGTTCTTTTTATCTCTGAATCATATTCCATTTTATGGATATACCACAGTTTGTTTATCTGCTCACCTATTCAGGGAGATGTTAGTTGCTTCCAAGTTCTGGCAGTTATGAGTAAAGCTGCTGTAAACATTTGTGTGCAGGTTTTTGTGTGAACCTAAGTTTTCAACTCATTTGAGTAAATACCAAGGAATGCTATTGCTGGATCATATGATAAAATATATTTAGTTTTGTAAGAGTCGGCCAAACTGTCTTCCAAAGTGGCCTGTCATTTTGCATCCCTACCAGCAATGAGTAAGGGCTTCTGTCGCTCCACATCCTTGCCAACATTTGGTGTTGTCAGTGTTTTGAATTTTGACCATTCTAAAAGGTGTGTAGTGAAATCTCATCATATTAATTTGCAATTCTCTAATGACATATGATGTTGAGCATCTTTTCATATGCTGATTTGCCATGCGTATATCTTCTTTGGTGAGGTATCTGTTCAGATCATTTGCCCACTTTTAAATTGGATTATGTTTTTTCTTATTGTTGAGTTTTAAGAGCTCTTTGTATATTTTAGATAGCAGTCCTTTATCTATTAGGTATTTTGCAAAGATTTTTTTCCTCCAGTCTGTGATTTGTCTTTTTATTCTCTTCACAGGTCTTTTGCAGAGCAGAAGTTTTTAATTAAGTTCAACTTATGATTTTTTTATTTTATGGATTGTGCTTTTCTGCCTTCTTTTGTTTTAATTATACAATTTCAATTTTTGCTCCTCTCTGAGCATATCAGTTATACTTTTTTTTAACTCTTTGCATTTGTAATATACATTTACAACTAATCCAAGTCTACGTTCAATGACACTATTCCACTACCCAGGCAATGCAAGTATCTTATAACAAAGTATTCCCATTTCCTCCTTATCACTTGTGACATTGCTGTCACTCATTTTATCTATCCATAAGCTACAATCACTGATTATAATGTTGCTATTATTATTGTGAATGAGCTGTTACCTGTTATATCAATTAAAAATAGGAAATAAAAGTTTTATTTTTATCCTCATTTATTTCTTCCTTAATGCTCTTCCTTTCTTAATGTAGATCCAGATTTCTGACCTGTATCATTTTCCTTCTCTCTGAAGAACTTCTTTTAACATTTCTTGCAAGGCAGGTCAACAAATTCCCTCAATTCTTATTTGTCTGAGAAAGTCTTTATTTTTCCTTCACTTTTAAAGGATAATTTTGCTGGATACAGAAATCTAGGTTTGTGTATTAGTTCTTCAGAGAAACAGAACCAATAGACTGGCTGGATAGATGATAGACTTATTATAGGAATTGGCTTATATTATGGAGGCCAATAAATCCTACCATCTGCCATCTACCAACTGGAGAACAAGGAAGGCCAATGGTGAGATTTATTCCAAATCCAAAGGCCTGACAATTGAGGGTGTATGGGAGGACACCTAGTATTAGTCCTGGAGTCTGAAGGCCTGAGAACCAGGATCTTCAATGTTCAAGGACAGGAGAAAATAAGTGTTCCAGCTCAGGAGGAGAGAGAATGAATTCACCTTCCTTCTACTTTTTGGTTCTATTCAGGCCCTAAATGGATTGGATAATGCCCACCCAAACTGGCGAGAGCAGATCTTCCTTAGTCTGCTGATTAAAATGCTCTTCTAGAAACACCTTCACAAACACTAGAAATCATGTTTTATCAGCTATCTGGGCATGGCTTAGCCCAGTCAAGTTGACACATAAAATTAACCTTCACAGTTGATTTTTTTCTTTTAACATTTTAAATATTTCACTCCACTCTCTTCTTGCTTGCATGGTTTCTGAAGAGAAGCCTGATGATGTCATTCTTGTCTTTATTCCTTTATAGGTATTTTTTTCCCTCTGACTACATTAAAGTTTTTTTGTGTGTACTTTGAATATGGTATGTCTAGATGTAGAACTTTTGTCGTTTATCCTGCTTTGTATTCTCTGAGCTTCCTGGATCTGTGGTTTGGTATCTATCATTGGTTTGGAGAAATTCTCAGTCATTATTGCTTCAAATATTTCTTCTGTTCCTTTTTCTCTTTATTCACCCTCTGGTATTTTCATTATGCGTATGTTGTACCTTTTTAAATTGTCTCACAGTTCTTGGCTATTCTGTCTTTTTTCTCTTTGTATTTCAGTTTTGAAAGTTTCTATTGACATTTTTTGAGTGCCACCAATTCTTTCCTTGGCCATATCCAGTCCATTGCTGAGCTACCAAAGACATTCTTCATTTTTGTTGCAGTGTTTTTGATTCCCGACATTTCCTCTTGATTCTTTCCTACAGTTTCCAGAGTTTCTATCCCTCCTTACATTGCCTGTAGTTTACTTTTTATTGAATATATATTTAATATATATAGTTTTAATGAAGCATAATAAATATACAGAAATGGACACATATCAAAGGCACAGCTGGGTGGATTTTTATACTTTTCACTTCTATAACTAATACCCAGGTCAAGAAACAGGGCATTAGCAACAAGAATTAGAACATAGCAATAGGCCCCTATTGCTATGTTCTAGTTACTGTACTGTACTGTCTCGCTAAAAGTTACTCTTATCTGACTTCTAACCCCATAGATTAATTTAATCTATTTTGGGACTTCATATAAAACAAATCATGCAGAGATATGTGTGTGTGTGTGTGTGTGTGTGTGTGTGTGTGTGTGTGTGTGTCTTGTGTATTTATGACCGGCTTCTTACATTCTACATTATGTGGGCAAGATTCATCCATATCATTGTGTATAGTTCTCATTACTCTATAGTCTCTATTCTATTATGCAGCTACACCACAGGTTGTTTTTTTAAACGATGGAAATTCATTTCTTACAGTTTTTTTAAGCAAAATAAGTTTTTATTTTTATTTATTTTTTTATTTCAGAATATAATAGCAGTACAGATGTTTTGTTTACATGGATGGCTTTTGTACTACGTGAGTCAGTTTTATTAGGTATACTCAGTAGCTTAGAGTTGAAGGGAATTATTTCAGCCCTATTCCAGAAAAGAGATTGCTGATTGGAAGAGATGAACCTTTGTGTACCACCTCATGCTTCTGATTTAGAAGAGCTAGAATTAAAGTCCTGGATTTCTTTACTCTTGTTTTGCTTATTGAATTATATCACTTTCCATCCTAACTTTGAAGGCAAAACAAATTACATTTCGTAATTTTTTGTTGAGTTATAATATACATGAAGTGTAATCCTAGGTGTATAACTAAATGCAATGTTATATATAATTATACCATCCCAGATCAAAACACAGAATTTTTCTAGCACCCCCAAAAGTCTTGCTCTCAAAATAACCACTATTCTGATTTTTATCACCATAGTTTAGTTTTGCTTATCTTGAAATTTTATATAAATTTAATTATAGCATCTGTTTTCTTTTGCTGAACATGATGCCCGAGAGATTTGTCCATGTTTTTGCATGTAGATGTGGTTTGAAAAACAAATTGCATTTGCTTTAATAGAAGAAAAATAATTTCCTAGGTCTGTTTTGTTTTGTATGTGATTGATTCTTTTCTCTTAACTTGTCACATTCTGTATCCTGATTAGAAGTTGAAAGCAAAGGTAAGTAGGAGAGGATGCTATTCATTGATATTCCAATATGGTAGAGTTGACAGAGAGCCTCGATTTAGCATAGTAGATTGCCATAGAACATGGCATGAGCCACAAAGACTGAAAAATCACAATGTTCTCCTATAATTAGTTTTTAAAGCTCAGAGGGCTTTTTGGCACACAGATGAATATAGAATCCAGTGCCCTTTGCATTGAATAAAGGTTATGTTCCCTTCATTACTAAACGAGGCTCTTTTCTAGTCTTGTTTTTTAACTAAAAAATAAAATGTATTATTTCCAGACTTAACTTTGAATAGAGGGGGGAAAAATAGGTCCAGCCAGGGCTTTAATAGAAAAAAGAAAAATAGCAAATATCCTTTTATTCCCAAAGAAGCCAAAAGCAGGCTTTTTAGCCCATTGTCTTTGCACCTGTCATATATATGTATATATTTATCCTTTTGAGATCAATGAGTATCTTCTGATAAAAGGTAGTCCTGCTTTCTGGGGATATAATTAACAGAAAGGGTAAGGTGTTGTGGGGAATAAAGAAGACAGGGAAGGAGTGAGGGAGGCCATGTGTATTAGAAAAACAGTCCCCAAAAGCCCTGTTATCCCCTTTTCATTCAGGGCCCCTGAATTTCAAAGAATAAGAATCATTTCTCTAGAGCCAGATTTGAAAACTCTTCAGGTAATAAAAATCAGGCAATATATAAAACCTACAAATTAGTCTTGAACTCTAGCAGGCAGAAAGATGGATGATAAAGAACTAAGTCTCTGGACAGATTGTGTAATCTGTTTCAACAATCACGACAATAAGAGTGGGCAGTGCCTGGCATAATACAGCAGCATTATGAGTTTTCAGGTATTATTATTCCCATGGAACAGATGAGGAAACTGAGGTGCAGAGAAAGTAAATAATTCCCCCAAGTTTACAGAGCTACTAATGACAGGGCTAGACTGTGAACCTAGATAATCTGACTTCCAGAGCCTTCACATTATGATCAACCAGCCTAAAAATGGATCAGGGATTTGAGTTATTCTCCCATTTTCATTGGTCGTCATAATCTTGACCGATATTCAAATAATTTTCTGCTAATGTCACAGGGATTTATCATATAGGAACTTTGATTCTAGACTTTATTTGTTATCATTAGTATTCATTGTATTATATTTAATGTATTATGTCATTGTAGGTTCTCTCTCAATAACAGTTTGTTAAACAGAACTCCAATTATATCTGGGGGGCAAATGCATTGAATTTAAGTGCTTTAAAACTGTTTATCTTATTTTCCTCTGAGTTATGTGTTTGCCTAATCAGACCAAAGAAAAATAAATAATCATTGTTGAAAAGAAGACACAAGGGGGATGAAATATAAAAATGATATAAAACATATTACGTTGGTTTGGGGTAGAAGGTTATGCAGTCCTGAATATGGAAGAGAGACTAAATGATATTTTTAGCTATTTTAAGTTAATGAGTTATATAGAAAATAACCTTTTTAATTTGGACAACCAAATATTTATTAAGACTGCTTTTTGTTTTATGAAACTATGAAGTTAACATGATTAAATATCAGCAAAATATTGTTTTCCACAGGAAGGTAGTTGATCATGGTAATTCTTAAGTTTTTATTTGGCATGAGTTATATATTAAATGTTTAATGAAAAAAGAGAATAAAAGCAGAAATCAGGTTTGTACTTTTATTAAATATTTTCCTTCTGTGAAACCCTTATGGCACACCAAATATCCTCAATAAATATTGAATGAATGAAACTGAATTTAAAAATTGGAAGGATAAGCCACTCTTCAAATGCCAGAAATGAAATGTAAGGAATGGGAGGCCTCAGTTTGGAAGCAAATGCCTTCTGTGGACTCTCTGAAAGTTACATACACAGTAACATGTTCCCTTTGGAAGCCCATAGGCCTATGTTCTAGTCCTTAGCACTTCCATTAACTAGTTTGTTTTGGTTTTCCATTAACTAGTTTGTTTTGGTTTTGCCTTTGCTAGGTCTTTGTACCTCTTTAATTTCTTCATCCAGTTAGATGACTATAAGAGAAGCAGAAATCTAGTAGAGTGAGGAATGTATTTAGATGTAGAAACAATATGAATAAAGTATAGCATAAATGATTTTCAGAAAAGTTCCAGTTGGAAATTTAAAAGGTTCTCAATATAAGCAACAGCTGTTAAAAGGTTCCAGATAACTACAGCTATTGAAGAATCTGTAGATAAATTCAAAGGAGCCAAGTGCAAAAGGTGAAATAGGAAAAAACAACTTTAGCTACCATGAATAAAATGTTCATTAGAATGGAGATATTTACTTCATTATCTCTGGATGCTTAATAGGACTTTAAAAATATAAGTATAAAAGGAAACATGAATCAGAAAACGTGAATATATTAAATAAGTGCAAGAGTAGAAAATGCTGTGCTAAAATGTTTTTTTTTCTTCTTCAATTAAACAAGATGAAGGTCAGAGATGGATATAAAACACTGCCATGCAAGTCTAGATGAGAAGCTGACTTAAATCTCAAAATTAAACAAAAAAGACAGGTCATTAACTGGGAACTAAGCTGCAAACATATCAATTAATGTTTAAGACGACTGAATTAGACACTCCATTATTATATCAAAATGATGATGACTCTTGTCAGCATGAGATTGGCAGTAAATGGAAAACAAACAAACAGATTTAAAAATCTCCCCCACACAGCACATCAATGCTAGTCTATTGGACAGTTATTTGAGAATTATGATTACTTGTTAGTATCATTAACAAGTCATTAATTTGTTTTCTACATTTTAGTTTTTGTGTAATTTCAGATGGTGGAATTAAATTTTTTTCATGTAGGTATGCACTTAATTGCACTCCTCTTTCTCTCATTTGGAGTCTTAATTTAAAAAATATATATAATTCTTCTAATATAGCCCCACTTAGCTCTTGACTGGTAATGATCATCTGTGCTGGGGTGGTGGGCAGCATGCCTGTGATCGAGCCTGGGTAGGTGGGCGGGAAGAGGCGTTTCTAATACAAGGGCAAGTGGTGGGCCCACCCAGAACCACCGCTAGAAAGGCTGTGCCTGCTGAAGTCCTTGCCCAGTTCTGCCTCTGCTGATGCCTGTTCTCCGCCGCGGGCTGAAATTCCTGCCAGAGCATGAAGGACCCCTTGACTCCTCACATCTGCCTTTCTTTCCCTGTTGAACTTCTCCAGGTTCCCATTCTGCCATACTCTTTCATACCTGTCTTTGCCATTACACTTCCCTCTTCCTGGAAGGCCCTCTGCTCATCCCACATCCCCGTCCTGTACCTGCCCAGCTCAGCTTTCCAGATTCAGCTCAGGTATCCACTCCTCCAACTTGTCCTCCCAGAAACTCTCTGCCCCCTAGCACGCCACCCTGCTTCCCACCTGGGCTAGGAGCTCACAATCTGGGGGGCAGTCAAACAGGCAAGCAGACACTTGATAGTGTGGTGACTGCTACTGATACAGGTGAAAATGTGGGTAAACATACACGGAAGAGACCAGTAGAAGAACAAAAAATCATGACATAACTATAATACATTAGGAAGGGCGAGGGGCTGTAATTGGGGCTGAAGGGAGGAGACATAAGTAACCTAAATCCTCGCCTGTCCCTCAAGGAAGATGCCTAAAATTAATACATCAACAAGTAGCCATTTCAACAAAATCTTTAGAGAGATGGATATAATCACTGGATTGGAAACAAATCATTTTTTAAACAGTCATATGTGATTGTTTCTTGCACAGGCCTGAGGCTAGGGACTGGTGGGCCAGGGGATCAGTGCTCAATGCCGTAGGTTATGTAAACCTGGGTAATTTTAACTTTGGTTTAAAATTTTTATTTGTTTAAAAAAAATATCCACACATCCTCTAACCCTGTGACTGTTTACTTCTAGTTCCCTATTGCTCCACAGATACAGTGCCAGGCTAACATTTCTATCCCTGAAAAAAATCATAATCCTAAGCCATCTTCAGTTTTCTGCCAATTTGATGCAAAGCATTCACTCTTCTCTGTAGTATCTCACTTTGCTTCTGCTGGGGTTCCCATCTCTCTCTGTCTTCCTCCTACAACCTTCTCCCCCACTCTTCCTTCCTCCTTCCCTCCTCTGTTCTGAAAGAGCTTCCTTGGAGACCTGATTGCTTACTTGTCCTTGCTCGAGATCAATTGTTTCATATCTCTCCTCTGAATAGATTTAGATTCTTCTAAAGAAAATTGTATGGCAATTTGAGAAATAACCAGAATGGTCGATAAGCTGAAATACTCAGAGGAAGGGGTTCAGTGCTATATAAAGTACAACTTTTAAACCTGTAATCATTCTCAGGAGTTGAAAAACCAAAGTATATTATATTCAACTTATAATAAGTGATTTTTGGTTATTTTAATCCTATATCCTGATAATCTATTTTGAAGCTTAAGAAATGTTCTTTACAGGAAATTATTAGTATCAGTGCAGAACTTACAACGAGTCCTGGCAGAAAAACTGCATGCCTCCTGGCAGAAAAAAGGTCCAGCACCTATAGAGAAAACTTGCACCTAATCGTTATATCTAGTGTTGCTTGACAACATCTATGAAGAAAACGTGGTGGCCAGGCTTATTTGAGTGGCTTGGCTAACGAAAGATGCATTCTTGTCCCAGGCTCACAGAGCACTTCAATGCAATCGTGTTCCAATTTGATTGTGTATATCATGACTCTAAGCTGATGCCCTCAGCCTCAAAATAATATGCTGCTTTGCAGTTAGCTTTTTGGTCATTGTTACCAGTATTGATTTTCATGAAAGTTTTCATTATCTTTTCCTGCTGACGCATCAGTGTGCTCATCTACTTCGTACCAAAATAGGGGATATAAAGTGTGGAGAAACCCCGAGACTGAGCCTTGGGTTCCTGCCCCATTGTTCCCCTGATTCTCTGTGTGTCCCCCGACTCTTCTGCACCTCCAGCTCTTGTTCCAGACAACCTGTGTCTAGAATTTATAGGCTGTTTTTTTTTTTTTTTAGAAAATAATTATTGTGTGTATTTGTTTTAACAAGCATTTAGGTCATATTTAAGATCCAGTAAAGCTGTGTTGAAATGTCATATATTTACACTTTAGAGTAGGTTGGAACCTGCTCTTGTATAATGAGTACAAGGGTCTCTGCCCCTTTTATAGAACTTCGAACATAATTTAACTATTCTTAGTTACTACTTAGGGTTCCAGCTTTAGTATGTTTACATTTTGGTATTTTTTTGCAAAGATTCATCATTTATTTGATGTCTCAGAAATACAACCTTCAATTAAAGCTGTTTTTTAAGAAAATTTGGTCAATTCTTTAATGATTAGTATTTTCCAATGTGGTTTCCAGAAAAAAACATTGTCATAAAAGCAGAGGCTGCCTGTAATGGTTTTTGAAACCATCAAGTTCCTAGGTCAAATCAGGATTCAACACTAATATCAAAGGTGTAGGGTTATTGACTAGAGTGCCTAGGCAATATCATTGTTCTAGAATTTTAGTGTTGAATGACAGGCATGGAATAACTCACATAATAGTTGCTCAATAAATGCTTGTTGAATGAATGTATGTCTGTATTCATGAACTGCTTGAAATACAAATAGTGAGTTAAATAAGAGAAAGGATAGCATAGAAGAAATCTTCAAATACAGAGTACAAATACTTAACTGTTTACCCAAAATCTGAGCTGCAATCTTACATTAGCATTTGGAAATTGAAATAAAAAACATTAACTGTTTTATGTATAGAATATACTGTTAATAGTACAGGCAAAAGAACAAAAGTTATGCTGCTAGGGAAGAAAAATGACAAAAATGTAATTATATAGAAACTTTAAAGGATTTTTTGTCATAAATTTTGCAGGTCTAAGTCAAATAGAAACAGTTTTCTGTGTTTTTTTTTAACTAATGGATCTCTCATTATAATACATTTGGATTTATCACACAGTTACCTACATAGACCTGTGATTAAAATCTTGGCCTCTGATTAGAGACTGTTTGAACTCTCGTGTTCTGCTACCAATCCAGCATTTATATGATGCTTTTGTGCCTTTCAGACAGGGAGCCTACATAGTGTGAAGCTGCCTTTAGCAGAATGGTGCTTGCAATTTAGTCTCCAGACCTTTGCCCATTTGCCATAGCATTGATACCTAGCCTTATTTCTTCTAGGAGAGGCTCAGTTGTGCATAATATAATAGTTTTTCTGTGCTCACCCATAAGAACATAACACATAAACCACTCCAAAATATTTATACGAAGACAGGAAGAGAATGATAGAAGAAACTATGCATTTGTATATTCATGAATTAAATAAGTCAAAACATAAGTGATTGTCATTCTAAATTTTATCTCTCTGGATCTGAAATGAGAATGACAGAAACAATTTGCAAGCATTCTGATTGCTTTAGTAATATTGTTCAAGTTTTTAATTTGATGCACTAACTTCTCATCACACATGTTATATTATACCTTGTATAAAACTTTCCAGAAACTCAACACACTGGGAAGAAACTTAAAGAGCACTGTCAAGGGATCTGTCTAGGAAGCGATTCCTAAGAGATTGCTATCCTAGGAACCATTCTGGACAGGGGGAGGGGAGATACTGATTTTGAAAAGCCCAACAATTGCCCTTATATTTCTTGCTTCTTGTTTTTTCTTGCTTAAGCTCTTTTTTGAAATGTGAAAACTTTTAAATCCACAGAAAAGTTGAAATAACAGTCCAGTGAATGTATATATACTGTATTTTGACTTAGATTTATTGACCTTTAATATCTTGCTGTATCCACTCCATTTTCTCTCCCGATACAAACACGCCTCCCTTCCTGCCAGACAATCCCAAAATAGGCTACAGACATAATGACCCTTAACTCTTAAACACTTCAGCATGCGTCTCCCAAGAACAAAGACGTTCTCCTGTGTACCCACATCATTACCATATGCATTAGTTTTATGTTGCTGTCTTAACAAATTACCATAAACTTAGTGGCTCAAAACAACACAAATTCATTCTTTCATAGTTCCATAGAGGTCCAACACATTTCTCACTTGCCAAAATCAACGTATCTTCAGGGCTGCATTTCCTTCTGGAGATTCTATGAAATAATCCATTTCCTTGCCTTTCAGCCTCTAGAGGCCAGCCTCATTCCTTGCTCTGTGATCTCCATCCATCTTCAAAGCAAGCAACAGAGCACCTCTCTGACCCCTTCTTCCATTATCACATCTTTCTCCCCGACCACAGCCAAGAAAGGTTCTCTGCTTTTAAGAACTCATATGATTAGATTTGGTCCACCCAAGTAATCCAGGATAATCTCCCCATCTCAGAGTCCTTAACTTCATCACATCTGCACAGTTCCTTTTCCATGTAAAGTAACATATTCACAGGTTCCTACAACTAGGATATGGACATCTTTGCAGGGCCATTGTTCTGCCCACCACACCACACCTAACAAAATCAACCTTCATTCAAAACTTTTTCCAACAAGTGTGGATGGATACAATGTTTCTTTTTGGGATGATGAATTTTCTAAAATTAATTATCATTGCATATTATCATTAATTATCATTGCATAACTCTGTGACTACTAAAAATCATTGAATTATACATTCTAAATGGATAATTTTATAGTATGCAAATTATATCTCAATAAAGCCATTATTTTTTTTTAAATGCCCATGTCTGAGCCCCACCCATAACCAATTAAATCAGGATTTCTGCAAGTGGAATTTGGCATCAGGTATTTTGTTTAAGCTTCCCTGGTTAAGCTTTTAATGTATAGCCAGAGTCAGAACCACTGGTTTAGACTAGTAGTCAAGATCCCTCTCAATGCTAAAACACCATAAATCTGTAAGTCTAGTGTTTTGTGACTGTCCCAGTGAACAAGCTAATTGAAAGGCACAAGGGGAGGAGCTGGTTTCCCTCCAACCCCCACCACATCCCCCCACCCACCCCCTCCCCGACACACACATGCTCACCTTGATGATGGTGATGGTAAATTTCTGTGGTTGTCATCTCTGAACCCAGCAACCCCAATTTCCTAATAAGTGAAATTGTTTTAAGTCCTGAGCAGACCTCAGGAGAAGGGAAGTTACTGATATTTTCTCATATGCAACTTGATTGCAAAGAACACACTGAGGACTTTTTGCTTTTGTTCCCAGTTCTGCCTCTGCACATTGTGGGACTGCCCTGCCTCATCTAGCTAGTCAAAAGTATCCCAAGTTTTTGAATGGTGGAAGAAAAGTTGGCAGAGAAGCGAATGAAAATCCTTGATGATGATCATTGGAGGAGGAGACAAATTTCTAGAAAGGAGCAATTACTGATTAAATATGAAAAATAGCTACTCATGTGATAGCGTGTAATAAAATACTCATGCATGAAAACCATTGAAGGATAGACTTAGTGATGAGTTTTAGCAGTTTCTGGGAGAAAAAATATTGTAATCAAGATAACTGGACAATTTTATTACTTCCTATTTATGAGGGTTTAGCTAAGATTATTTTAGAAAAACAATTTTTGAAAACCTGATTAAAGAACCCATCGGAATGGTACTACCCCCATTATTTTTGATACAGATTAATTAGGTTTTGAAAGCGTTGAAGATTGAGCCATTGCAGAAAGCAGAACTGCTAAATGGAAGTCTCATAAGAACCAGTTGGTGTTAATAGGAATCTAGGTAAGTGTCCTGACCTTTTTATAAACTTCATCAGTTTAAGCTCTGGCAGATAATGGCTAAGAGATGTTTTATAGGTCACCTTAACATGTCTCAGTTTCTCTACCCAGACAGCAGAACTAATTAATCCCCGTGCCAAAGAATTTAATCAATTCCCAGTAGCATCGAATGTAGTCAAACATTGTTGTTAGGTCTTGTACAAATCAAGGTCTAGCATGGGAAACAGAAACCACTTCAAATATTTACCTCAGAGCGAGTTTAATGCAGGGAATTGGTTACACAGGTTAATGAGGGTCTGAGAATCAAACAGGGGACATTGAGGGAACCCACAGATTGGCAACAGCAGGAAGCCATTACCACTCCCACCCCCACCCCTTAGCTGGAATGCTGAAGGGGAGAGGGGCTTACTGGAGCCAGGAAGCACCCAAGGGAAGTTGGGACATGGCAGGAGCTGGGACCATGGGGGAGATGCAGCCATTTCAGGAGACACACCCAAGACAGACAGGGAGGAGGACAAATGCCCGGTGTGCTTCCCCTTTCCTCTTCAGTTTCCCACCAGGGCCTCGTTGGTTGGTCTGGACTCAGCTGGGTACCTGGAAAACAGCCTGCAGGGCTCAGGCCCCTCTGCCCCCAGTGCACATCAGAGCAGGGGAAACTTGAGGGATGGAGCCTAGAGCAAAGCAGCGTAGGACTTTTAGGGTCCACGCCTGTTATTCTATATCCATTCTCACCCGAAACCCATATCCTAAAAGTTCATGCTTCTTCTTAATACAAGATAACTATTCATCACATAAAGGCATTCTGCCCCTCTCCCCAGCAAGGGAGACTCAAAGCCTCATCAGTCATTGCATTCATTTCAAGACTAGAATCTCCACGGTTCTCTATTTCAGGTCAGATGTGATTCCTCATATCTGGTGACCTCTGAACTAAATTGGAGCATCAGTCACTACCAATGCTCCTCATGTATAATAGTAGGGGAAATACCACTTCGTACCTGTTAGGATGGCTATTATTTTTATAAAAGCAAAAACAGAAGATAGCGAATGTTGGCAAGGATGTGGAGAAACTGGAACGTGTGTACATTGCTGCTGGAAATATAAAATGGTGTAGCCACTGCAGAAAACAATTTGGCAGTTCCTTATAAAGTTAAACAGAACTACCATAGGATTCAACAATTCCATTCCTGGGCATATACCCAAAAGAATTGAAAGCAGGGACTCTAACAGACACTTGTACACTCATGTTCATAGCAGTATTAGTCGCACAAGCCAAAAGATGGAAACTATCCAAACGTCCGTCAACAGATGAATGGATAAGCAAAATGTGATATGCAATGGAATATTATTCAACTTTAAAAAGGAATGAAATTATAATATATGCTACAAGGATGAACCTTGAAAACATTATGCTGAGTGAAATATGCCAGATACAAAAGGACATGTATGATTTCACTTTTATGGGGTATCTAGAAAAGGCATATTCCTAGAGTAGAATAGTGGGTACAGGGGCTTAGGGGAGGAGGGAACAGGACATTACTGTTTACTGGACACAGAGTTTCTGTTTGGGATGATGGAAAAATTCTGGAAATGGATGGTTGTACAACATTGTGAATGTATTCAATGCCACTAAATTGTAAATTTTTAAATGGTTAACATAAATTTTGTTATGTACATTTTATCACAATCTAAAAATAGTAGGGGAACAAAAAGAAACCATTGATTAATATATGCATTGGAATGCAAGGCTGCTGCAGTCCACCTTTCTTCTTCTACCATCTAGCCCATGTTCCTCTTCCAGCACCTCAGCTGGTCAGAGTTCTTTACCTGCTTGTGTCTAACCTACCCTTTCTTCCCAGTGGTCTTGCCTTTCTTAGGCTGCTATGGTTTTTCCACTGCATATACTATAGACATGGACGTAGAGGGGTCCCAGTGAACTCAACGTGGTCCTGTCTGCCCTTCTTGCATAGAAGCAACTTACTTTCTCCTTGGCAAATCAGATCACTCAATCCAGACATTGAAGTAACTCCTTTCTCTGCCTATTGGTTCAGTGGTGCAAGAAGCCCCAAATAGCCAGATGACAATCTCTCTTTCCATTTAATGCAGTCACTGTTGTTTCTTCCAGGGGAAGCACATTAGACAGGCTCAGCCCAAAGCTGCAGTGGCAAGAGCAAGACCTCGATGAGAAGTTTTAATAATGAGAGGAGGGGCCGTTTCTACTTTTAATCCTTGGTTCCCAGACCCACATATTCTTGTTATTGGTTGGGGGAAAGGCAGGGGAAGCACTGTATGTTGGTCTCTGGGTCAAAGCATTCCAGCACCCCAGCTTGGTAAGCGTTGCCCCCCGACTGATAGCACAGCTAAACCCTGAGGAGGCTATTTCACCCATCAGACCAGCTCCTTCTGGGTAACCGGGCGCACAGCAAGAGAGAGGAGCTGCAGGACTGTGGGCTCTGCCTCACTTCTTTTGCTGTCAAATAAGTCTGGAATGGGGCAGGGAGAGAGAAAATGGGTCTGAGAGTGTATGTTACATGATCATACAGATATAGCACAGAACTGCAAATCAGTCACTTTGAAACCATTTATGATGGTTCTTTCTTAATTGCATTTCGTCTGCTGGAAATGCAGACTTTTCTGCTTTTCTTTCAGTGGATAACAGAATTCTTTAACTACTAAATGGGACAATTTGGGGCATCTTTGGCAGATTTTTCTTAAAAGAATTCTTGTCAGATAGACCTCTTTAAAGAATATAATCGTGTGGCAAAATTAAGTTAAGTAGGTTTAACAGTCTTGGCAAAATTCTTTTAAATGAATTCTTGTCAGATTGAGCTTATTAAAGATTACAAATAATTGTGTGGCAAAAATTAAGCTTAACAGGTTTAACGATCTTCAGTTTCTTAGCCTTCTATGTGAGCGTGTTGGCCAGCTGATTACAAAGGCGCCTCCTCATACGGGGTTCAATACCCAAAACATACACATTTGTAGTTCTGATTTCTGTTCCTGGCTATGTCAGATAATCTTTGGGCAATTACCCAGCACCTGTTACTTCTGGGTTTCTGCTACTTCACCTTCTGATTATAATGATTATTCTACTGTCCATGCATAATAAGCAAAAGATGAAGAATATGTAAATATTCAGATCTAGAAAGAGGGAATAATATTGGTCCAGCTGCCAGGTGGTCGTCATTCCGGCACTGAGATGCTCTGCAGGGGACGGTGACTGCTTTAGCAAGGCTGGAGCCACAAGCCCAGACCAGCCTTCAGGCCAACCCCTCCTGCTGGGGGCAAGTGACTGGATACCCGCGTCCTCCACTTGTCCATGCTGGGATTCTTGACATGCCCATTTGAAAATTTTCTCATGTGTGGTGGGATTTGCCACTTTTCTTCCCTCTCCTTTGTAATTATCAAATTGAAAAGTAACCATGTTTTTTGGATAAAATGTAGAAAGTACAGAAAAGCAGAAAGCATAATCCAGTTACACAGTCCGATTAACATTTTGGTATACAGATATCCAATGTTTGTTCAGTTCATATATTTGATTACTTTCTATTAATATATGGTACATATAGTTTTGTTTTTTTTTTTTATAAACCATCCAGTTTATTATGGTTATTTTTTAGATGGCTACAAAGACAGTGTGAGATCTCCACTTAGACTAGCTGTTCTGGTGGAAGACAGACAACAGGGCCTCTGCTTTTTGTTTCTTTGTTTCCTTCCTTCCTTTTTTTTTTTTTTTTATTTCAGCATATTATGGGGGTACAGATATTTAGGTTACGTATGTTGCCCTTGCCCCCCTCCCAAGTCTGAGTTTCAAATATGTCCATCCTTTGAGTGGTGGTCATTGCACTCTTTGTGTATGCACATACCCGTCCCCTCCCCCCTGCCCAACATCCAATAGATGTTACTCTTATATGTGCACTTATGTGTTGATCAGTTAATACCAATTTGATGGTGAGTACATGTGGTGCTTTGGGCATCTACCCAAAAGAGTACATATAGTTTTATAAGTTTATTTAATCAACTGCATATCATGACTAAATATAAGCTATACCAAACATTTTTCTATGGTATCAAGTATTTTCTACTATATAATTTCTAATAACTTCCTAGTTTTCCACACTATGGCTATACCATAATTTAATAAATCAGAGGATTTAAAAAAACATCTGTTGTCAAGCAACTAAAGCCATCCTTTTAAGGTTATTCCAACACATAAAAACTTTCCACCAAGCTCCTTGACACACACAAATCCTTGAAGGAATGATTTTTTTATGTGAAATGGTTATAGCTGTCAATCACTTATTCTCCATGTCATGGTTTCTGTGCTCTTTTCAGGTTGTTAGGGGGCGATTATGGATTCCTGTCAAATGAGATGTCTACTATGTATTCAACATGAGACAGTTTGTATTTTTCTCAATCTATTGCTCTCGTGTCTGAGGAGGTTAAGCAGAGGGAAATGGGGTAGGCATCTCACGCTGCAAGCGCACCGCAGTCGTGCCCAGGGCCCAAGATCCCCACTCGAGCAGATTAGACTTCTACATAAATACATTTGTCTTGATTGTCACATTCCACCCAGGGTTATACCTATATGCATGAAAATAGCTCCAAGCCTAGTTTCCAAAGCTGTTTGCCTCCCTTGTTGCTTTCTAACCACCCAGCTCAGAGGCATTTTTTGTGTTATATCTATCAAAGATGATTAAGGGGCTACAACAGTCGATATAGAAGGGCAGATTAAGAAAACTAAATATTTACAACCTAACTGAGAGACAGCCAAGGGGAAAATATTATAAATGTCTTCTGGGCTCAAATCATGGAGGAGACATTGTTTTGCTTTTCCCAGTTAACTGAATTTTAGGGATATCTAAATTCAGAGAAAGTTTTCTGAGGATGACATCACTTATGCTCATTAGATAATTGTGTCAGTTAGAAATTGCATTTAGCAGCTAGTAACAGAAACTTGAAATAGCAGTGCCTTAAACAAATAGGGTTTCATTTTCTCTGCTTTGACATGAAACTCAGAAGCATATTGTCTGGGACTGCATTGCAGCTCCATGATGGCATCAGTGCACCAGCGCCCCTCTATCTTTTGGCTCCATTGTTCTCAGCCCTGGCTCCCATGCTCAAGGTCACCTGATGTTTGAGAAGAACTGCTGCAGCCTCAGTTGCCATAGCTGCATTCCAGATGGGAAAAGGCAAAAGAGGTCCCTGCCAACTGAGATTGCTAGAGAGAAATCTACTGATTTCAGTTTACGTCTCAGTGTCCACCACATACACAAGAGGGGGAGGAAAATTTAGTGGGGTTTTTTGTTTCATTGTAAATTGGACATATTGCTGACCCCAACAATTTCAGGGTCCTTGTACCAAGAAGGCATGGGGTAATGGATATTGGGTAGGCAACTACTTGTTTCTGTTATAGTAACTTAGCTCTTGAAGATTCTGATAAAAATCTGGACTATGAGATGCAGTGACATATGCTTTGGTGTTACAAAGTTCCATTTGTAAAACTAGCCCTTGAGACCTGACTTATTTCCTCCTGCTCATTCTTGTGTATTTACATTTATTCATCATCATATACTTTGGGTTAATGCTAAATAAACTAGTTGTCTCAACAGACCTAAGAATAATAACTATAGCTAATTAGCTTTTACCAAGTTCCACACACTGTTATGCAATTAAAAGTATCGCCTGAATGATTGGCTTCAAAATAAGGTGGGAGGGGGTAGATAGGGATGGAAGAAATAAGACTGCCCATGAGTTGCTGACAGTCGAAGCTGGGAGATGGATACATGGGATACATGGGAGTTTGTTATACTCTTCCCTCTCCTTTGTAATTGTTGGAATTTTCCCAATAAAATGTTTTTCAAGTCACCTCTCTACACCTTACATTACTTCATATAAGGTCAGTGCTATTACGCCTACATAATAATGCTCAGGGAAGCTAGCAGCATCACACAACAAGCAAGTGGCAGATTCAGGATTCAAATCCAGTTTTACCTGACTTTGAAGCCTGTGCTCCAACCCTTGCTACTCCAGGAAAGCACGCTTCACAGGCAGACAAGCCTGGGCATCACCTGGAAACTAGTTAAAAATGCAGAATTTGGGGCCCCATCCCGAGACCTTTTACAAGACCCCAGGACTGGTATGCACACCCAAGTTTCGTGAGCTCAGTCCCCTGCTCCTTACTGCCTCCGTAGCCACAACTTGCCCAAATCAGCCAATCAGTTTTGGCTTTTCCTTAAAAAAAGGTAACTGTTGCCATAAGAAGGCTAATCATGAGTCATTGCTTGGTAGCATAAACATTTTTAATAAAGACTTAATTCACAGTAGTTGTTTCTTTCAACATCGAGCATCTGCTATGGCGTGGGGCAGTAAGTGCCTGTGTGTCCATTAAGCATCTTTCTGACTGTATGTCAACTATTTTCAATCACTGCATGCTTGAGACTTAATATGGCTTATTCTACTTCAGTAAAGCCCTGGCTTCCTCTCACTTAAGGTGTTTTGAGTTTTAAAATCCTCAGGACTTACAGAAAACTCTCCAGGTGCCTGTTCCAACCTCCTCCAGCGTCTGCTCTGCTTACCCACCTGTGGGTAACTTTCCTGAAAAGACATGTTTTTCCCAAACATTCTCAGTCATCTTTTCTTATTTTGATTCTCTTTCTTTTTCTTTTTAAAAGAGAGAGAGCTGTGGAAATAAGGCACCTTCTTCCCAGCTTTGCCACTCATGTGTCATGTTATACAGAACAGGTAACTTTCTGAGCCTCCATTTCTTCATCTCGGCAGTGGCCGAGCCATGTAGTCTCCGGGTCCCATCCAGCTCCATCCTTTGTAATCCCGTGTAACTTGATTTTTTTCAACATCCCAAGAAACAGTCTGAAGACACTGGACTCCGTGCGAAACCCACTTGATTATATTTTCCAATCAGTAAAAGGACCCCAGCATTGATTTGCATTGGTTTCTCTTTCCAAATGCCGAATGCCTTAATGCTTGTAGTTTTAGCACAAGGAAATGAACGAGTGAATGAATGAGGCTTGCCATTCATCTCAGCCGTAGCCTGCTCTGCTAAAGAAGCTAAGTCCTCTTTGCTTTCGAACATTTTAAAATATTTTCTAGTGACCAGATTAACGTGGTTGTTTTATTTTTATTACAATAAATTTCAAACCATCCACATATTTAACACCCTAAGCTGTTCATCACCTCCCAGAGCATGAGCACAGGCAAGGAAAAAAAACCAACAGGAGAGCAGCATAGATGCCATCCCCAGGGACCGTTACTGTGTCAGTCAGGCTCATACGTTGGGTCCTGGGAAGGTACAACTTATTTCTTCTTCTAAGAACTTTTTCTCCTACTGAAATAATGTTAAGTAGGCATGTGATAGTTTTCTCACCAAGTTACATGTAGGAAAAAGAGCATGCTATAAAGCAGAGATCAACTCAGTCCTGGTGCTAGGTGTGCCTTAAAAAGTGTCGCCTAGTCCTGCTTTTCCCAGCTGTATTGAAATGTGTTTCTGATTTGTTTTTCAGGGCAGCCTTTGGCAAGGAGTCTGAAGTTCTTATTGGGAACCTGGGTGATAAATTAATCCCTCCACAAGACATCCTTGGTGACGTCAGTGACCTCAAAGCTTTGGCCAACATGCACGAAAGCCTGGAATGGTTGGCAGGTCGAACAAAGTCTGCTTTCGCCAATCTTTCTACTTCTCAGAGTAAGTATCTAGCAGGGCAGTTATTGTGGCCACTGAGTGATCACTAGACTGAGTGATTTTGTTTGAAATGTGAGTGTGCGTACCTGTCACCCTGTGGGGGCATGTCCTGAGTTGTCGGAAGATCCGTGTTAGAATTCTGCTTGTGTCTCACTCTCCTACTCTGTGATTCTGGGAAAGGAGCTAATCTCAGTTTCCCTGTGTGGGGTGCGGGAGGCCAGGAAAGGCCCATGTTAACATAGCTTGATATTAAACCTTAGAAAACAGAAATCCACGTAAGATTGAACCACTGTGTATCAAGAACAAAAAGCAATTCCTTTTGTCCTCTTTCCAGCAACTTCTCGAGGGCAGAAACTGTCTCAGAGCTCAGGGCTGAGTACATAGTTGACATTCTCATTTTAAGTTGATATAAAGCGAATCTTTTTATTAGAGTCATAGATGTGATTAAAGTGCTAGAAAATAGAGACAACGTGGACAATTATTCTAGAAAAGAGATGGCTGAGAGATAACAATTATAGATTTCAAGAAAATTAACAGGATATGAAATAAGAAAGAAAAACCTCTTTTTCTATCGAGAGCCAATGACTCAGAGAAAAGCAGTTTGAAAACTTTGGGCATATAAACTTTAATAACTATAAAATTAATAATTTTTAAAGCATGACTTTAGGAGTATGTATAACATAGTTAAAATCGAGACAAATAAGAAATGGTGAGAAGACAGAATAAAGGAAGAGGCAGATTTAGAGGCATGAATGCAGAGATGGAAACAGGAGGGAAAAAGCAAAAAAAATCAGGAAGAAGAAAGAAGCCAAATCAGCTCTGAATTTAATATTAGGGTTAACTGTTAGACGATTATGAGAAAATGCTTACCTTATTTGGACTGTGCACTTCAGACTGTGTTATTTATTGTTATTTGAAAAGGTATTGTTACTTGATTAACCATGTTTCCAGCCTAGAGATGGAAAAGGTGTGGATGAGATTCACAGGGGTACATCATTCCCTGAAAAGCAGACCCCAAGAGTCCGAGGGATCCCTTGGATGCTCACTACATATATGGTTCATGTTGACTGTGTACCTAGCCCTAGAACCAACGGGGAGAAGGAAACAAAGGAGTGGGCTTCTGGGGGAGATCATATCATCTGCTTTAGGAATCTTCTTAATATGTTACTATTTATTTATACTTTTATTTAAAAGACTACTTTTTATCCGACGATAAAATTATACATGTTTATTTTCAGAAAGCTATAAGAATAGAAAATGTATCCACCAATTAAGGATAGTTTGGGCAGAGAATTGCATTTGAGCAGATTCCCGAAGTAAGTATCCTTAAAAGGCCCCTTCAAGTTTATAACCCCATAAAATCAGGCAATTCTATTACAAGTAGTAGTTTAATTTATCCATTTTATCTCCCAAACCCACTCTGCTGCCTCTTCTGACCCCCAAAAAAGTCAGAAAGAGCTCATTTTCTCTTTGCTAATTGCAAAATGAACAGCTCTGGAAAGGGACCAGATGCCTCTTTTCCTGGTTTCCTTTGACTCTTGCAAATGCAAGTTTGCTTGGGTAGGTTTATTAGTGATGTTCGGAAATGGTCCTCTTGTTCAGTGTACCATCAGTGTCTAATATTTATTAGTACAATCTCTTATTTCTGATGACAAAAATCTAGATTTCTATCCTGTCCATTCCAAAAGGGCTCCACAAGATCATGCATGAATTCTGCAGCAAGCCACTGAGTGATTTGCACAGGCTAACCTGGCATCAGCTGTTTTCAGAAGGAGAAAGATGCACTCTGAGTTATGCTTAACTTTGTAATTGCACAGTTTAGCTGTTGTGCTGATGTCACTAAGAGTACCCCGTACGGTTGATGTCTAATTCGTATCTTTAATTGTCTCTGTTATTCTGACAAAGATCTCTTCTACCACACCCATTAATACTTTGTCTCAAGTGCTCAGTTCCATTTTGTAATATAAGTTGTACCCTCTCGGTTCCTTTCAGGGTGATTATTCCACCCAGTGACTAATTTAAGTGACCGTCAGCATTTTGATGATCTGTGCAAAACCCAGGTGAAGTGTAATCACTACTTATGGTGCCTTTGCTAAAGCAAAGTGTCAAGTGAACCTGGTTTATCTTGCTAACGACAAGCCTAGCTCACCCACACTTGCCTGCTCTTTGCATTCTCAGGAGAGAGGCCCGTTGATGTTTATAATTTGAACAGAGTGGGGGATTCTCTGATAATGGGTTAGTTTGATTGCTCCACATCACTGTGACTCTAGAAAGAGAATAAGGGACAGCTCTTTATGACTCTTTTGAAAAGTGAACCAAACGATTATCGCAACAAAAATGTTTCCAGGTCTGGAGACTAGCCAGCATGAAGACAGTGCTCTGTGGGATGGGAAGAAATCATAGGTTTATTTCTTGTTCCACATCTTGTTAACTATTTGGCGTGGTAAATGCCATGTTTTATTAAACTTAAGAAGCTCTTAATGTAATAGAGTGGCAGAGGTTTGCAGGAAATTATTTTCATAGTAGAATATCTCTTCAGATGGTAGAGCAGGATTCTCATCCACCTGAAACATTTCATGTCATCCTGAAGAAAGTATTGAAGTATTGCACTTTAGCGGCAGGGCACAGTTAGCCATACATTGTCCAGGAGATTAGAGTTGACGACTTTTTCAAAGATATTTTTCCATCTCTTTTAGTGTTTGCCTACCTGTTACTCTATCTCCTTTACACATAAAAGAGTCTTGTCACGTGTTCGAGCTCCTCACGGCACCACAGGTACCGCTCTTACTTTCGCCCCACCGCAGTCCATGGTTCCTGTTCCATCGCTTCTGATGTTGTCCCTTCCACCTGCCCGACACCTGTTCTACTGAAGATTCTTTCAGTTGAAAGTCACAGACTAAGTAAAGGAAAAAGAATGCATTGACTCATAAAACCGAGAAGTCAAAGAGCTTCAGGAGTGGCTGGATCCAGAGGTTCACAAGCTACTGTCAGGTCACGGATGTGATTACACACCTGCTCTCTCTCTCATTCCTCCCACCACCTCAGTCTCGATCTCCCAATCCTCCCTCTGGGAGACCCTCATGTTCAGGACCTGCCGTAACAGACACGCTCTCGGTGCAAGGAAGTGGAGCAGAATCATATTTAGCATTGAGCATTCAGAATCTAAGTTCATACATATTTCCCCATTGATCACAATTTCATCCTTGCGGTAAAAGTACAGAATAATTCCTGCTCTTTGTAATACCTGCTGTTTGTAAGAATCCTAAATAAACACTCTGAAATTGTTATGGTTGAGAAAATTCTCAGAACAAAATATGACCTACATAAAAAATTGTTAGATTATATTCCAATCTTAACATTAATGACTTTATTTTGTATCTCATCCTTTTGTTTTAAGGAAGGATTGTTTTTAAAAATAGACTACATAGAACAGGAAGGAAGCTTAAGGGCTTGTTTTGTCTGCATTGCTTCCTCAGGGAGGCCCTCTTCTCTCTCTTGGGTTCTGTAAAAATTTCTAGGATTAGATATTTTACAGCTTCCTTGATTATATTTTCTCCTTACCATCTAGAATCATCTTTCCATTATTATTATTATTATAGCCCTTATGCCTCAGTCTAAACCTCTTTCTTCTTTTGTCCTCTCTTCAGAAATAAAATGGTTACTGTTTTCTCTATAAAATACTTCAGTGTATCTAAAAACATTTCCCTCACCTGTACCTTCCCATCACTGAATTTTAAAGATTTTTGGCCCAAAGGTCCCAGTCTCTAAGTCAAGGGCACCCAAATCTAGCATGATTAGGAGCCCAGATCAGGCCCAAGTTCACCCTCTTGGATGATGATTTGGCTGTTGTTGGCTTTTCTGAATGTGGACCTTAGAGGAGGGTTTTTTTGACACCAGGTCAATCCACCTTCAGCTCACTCAGTTCCCATTGCTGAAGTTCTTGCCGAGCGAATAATAAAAAGTAAGAAAGAGTCATACCCTAGTTTTTTACAGTCTGAGTAACCAGAAAGTTAAACATTCCTCTAATTTCTAAGGCAGATAATTCTCACAATTTTGGTTCCTGGAATTGATTTGAGAATTGCAATATTAGTTATACAATTATTTGTATACTTTTTCTTATTGCTGGGGATCTTGGAAATCATCTGGTCTAACTCAGTTGTTTTGCACGTGAGAAAATTAAGGCCTCAGAGTGATCACACTTCATGTCTATGCCAAACTGAGTTAGAGTAAGTCTTCAAATTCCCAGTTTAATTTTCTCTCTACTATATTGGTTAAAGCCACTAGCTTGACCTTTCGTGCCATATTTATATTAAACTATTCCAGGAGGGTAGTCATATTTTATTTTAATGGAAACACTTTAATGCTCACGGTTGACTTGTGATCATTTCTGATCATTTTCTTGTGCCTAAACAGAATTTCTGTGCCTTAAATATATAGGATTATTACACGTATCTTTTTTGAATTTCATCTTAGTTGTAATAAAACATTTCTCTAATTTGTCACTCTCTGTTTTTGTTCTGCAAGTATTTTCTAAGTTAAAAACTCCATCTGTCTTGTTATCATGCTTTGTGTTACATTCTAGATATTGTACTGTCCTTTATAGTAGCCATAGCCTTGTGTGGCTATTTAAATTAATTAAAATTGAAAATTTAGTTCCTCTGTCACACTCCCCGTATCTCAAATGCACAGTGGCTGCTGTATTGAGCAGCACAGGTACAGAATGTTTCCATCATCACAGAAAGTTCTGCTGGGCCATGCTATAGATCATCACCTAGGTCATTGATAAAGGTTTAAAATAATGATGGTCCATGATCTTAGCCGTTGAAACATACTTGAAATGTCTACCTAGTTATATCGAAACATGGATAGTTACTTTACTTGTCCAGCCTCCAAATCATGTGTACCCTCCTGACAGAGACATATGTTTTAGACCCAGCATTATCCAAAATATTTCCTATAGAAGTTAACTGATGCTAAAGGGAAAAGTAATGGTGATCAGATAGACTTGGGAAACATTAGAGTGAAGAACATGAAATATGATTCTATACCACAAAGCTTCTAAAATCTTTAATATATTAACCAGTAATTTTAGCAGTGCAATGTTTCTTAAACTTATTTTTCTGTGGAATTCTTTTACCCTAGAGCAGTTCACAGGAATTTTCTTCTATGGTACAACTTTTGGGCAACACTGTCCAATGCTATATTTATATAATTTGTTCAGAATCTTTTATTTCTCCCAATACCGTCAGCCACAAGACAGATGTTCCATATTGCAGGAACTTAATTTCATGTTATTAGCAAATTTACACACCATGAGATGCTTTCTCTTGCAGTTTTAGTTCTTTGATTATTTGACTTGTTTAGTTAGGTTTAGAAATATTTAAGTCAACTGATATAAAATGACCATGGTTTCCTTTTGCCTTTTTTAAACCTGGTTTCTGTACTGACTCTTTTCCAGACATTGTGCTTTCTTCACATTTCTCCAGGATTCTAGCTACAGTAACATAATACCACACCTCGGTTCATGGAAGGATGCTAATTTATCCCTTGTGGGGCTCCTCCAATTGATTTTCTTTAATAAAAATTGTATTTTATAATATTTTGAGATATAGTGTAAAGCTGCAAAGATAGTACAGAGAATTCCCTTATATCTCTTACCCGGGTTCCCCTGTTGTTAACCTTACCCTAGGGTGGTGCATTCAGCACAGCTAATGAGCTAGTATTGATGCGTTGTTATTAACTAAAGTCTGTACTTGTTCAAATTTTCTTAGTTTTTCTCCAGTGTCCTTTTGCTGTTCCAGGATCCCATCCAGGATATACCACATTACATTTAGTCGTTATGTCTCTTTAGATTCATCTAGACTGTGACAGTTTCCTAGACTTACCCTTTTTTTGGATGACCTCAGCAATTTAGAGGAATTCTGGTTGGGTATTTGTAGAATGTTCTTCAATATGGGTACATCTCATATCTTTTTATGATTAGACTGGGAATCCACACAGGTAAGGTGCCATCGTCATCACATTATATCAAGGGTACATGCTATCAACATAACTTATCACTGATGATCTGGGATTGGTTTTTGTCCTATTTATGTAGGCCTCGTTAGGCAGTTCCTTCTGAATTCTAGATCAACTTTCCACTTTCCCACCACAAGTTGCTTTTGTATGTTTATCTTTCTAGTGGCTATTTTTTTTTACATGATAAGTGTGTCTGTACTAAGCCCAATTCAACTTTGGTCAAGTTGAATACTTGCTATAAGAAATGATTGCCCACCTTAAACAACTGTACAATTGATACCTATTATACTTTTGTGGGTCTGAAATTCTCTGTGTGGGAGAAGCTGTGTTTTCTACCCTGAGCCAGTTGATCAGGGCCAGCAGCTACTTCTTGGTTGCCACATGCACTAAATAATCCTTGATAAAATATACAACTATATTAATTTCAAACAAAACAACACTGAGATTAAAAGAATTTAGCTGAATTTTCTTCACGAAAAATAAAGTCTTATTGTTAACCCATTTTCATTAGCCTTTTTTTCTTTTGTTCTAATTGATTTTTTAAATTTTTTATTTTCAATTTTGGGCACATAATAGTTATAATACATATATATAGGGTACGTGTGATGTTCTGAATACAGGCATACAATGTGAATTAATCAAATCGGGGTCATTGGGGTATCCATCACCTCAGGCATTTCTCATTTCTTTATGCTAGGAACATTCCAATTCCATCCTTTTAGTTATTTAAAAGTATACCCTAACAACCTATTGTTCGTAATATTTTGTGCTGTCAAATATTGTTCGTTCTATCTAACTAACTACATTTTTGCCCCCGTCGACTATCCCCACTTCATCCCCTCCTCCTTGCTACCTTTCCCAGCCTCTGGTAACCGTCACTCTATTTTCTGTCTCCAGATCAATTGTTTTTAATATTGAGCTCCCACATATGAGTGAGGACATGTGAGATTTGTCTTTCTGTGCTTGGCTTATTTCACTTAACATAATATTCTCCAGTTCCATCCATGCTGTTGCAAATGGCAGGATTTCATTCTTTTTATGGCTGTATGATATTCCATTGTGTATATTCATCCATTGATGGACACTTAGGTTGATTTCATACCTTGACTATTGTGAATAGTGCTGCAGTAAACATCAGAGTGCAGATATATTTTCAATATACTGAATTCCCTTTCTTTGGATATATACCTAGCAGTGAGATTGCTGAGTCATATGGTAGCTCTATTTTTCAGTTTTTTGAAGAACCACCATGCTGAGAAGAACCACCATAGTGGAGAACATAATTTACATTCCCACCAACAGTGTACAAGTATTTCCCTTTCTCCACATCCTCCCCAGCATTTGTTATTGCCTGTCTTTTTGATAAAAGCCATTTTGACTGGGGTGAGATGATATCTCATTGTAGTTTTGATTTGTATTTTTCTAGTGACTAATGATGTTGAGCATTTTTTATATACCTATTGTCCATTTCTGTGTCTTCTTTTGGGAAATGTCTATTCAGATCCTTTGCTCATTTTTTTATATTGGATTATTTGATGTTTTCCTATTGGTTGTTGGAGCTCCTTATACATTCTAGTTATTAATCCCTTGTCAGATGGGTGGTTTGTAAGTATTTTCCTCCATTCTGTGGGTTGTCTCTTCACATTATTGATTGTTTCCTTTGCTATGCAGAAGCTTTTTAGCTTGATGTGATCACATTTGTCCAATTTTGCTTTGGTTGCCTGCGCTTAGGGGATATTACTCAAGAAATCATTGCCCAGACCAATGTCCCGAAGCATTTCCCCAATATTTCCTTTTAGTAGTTTCATAGCTTCAGATCTCAGATGTAAGTCTTCAGTCCATTTTGGTTTAATTTTTGTATGTGGTGAGAGATAAGGGTCTAGTTTTATTCTTCTGCATGTGGATATCCAGTTTTCCCAGCACCATTTATTGAAGAGACTGTCCTTTCCCCACTGTATGTTCTTGTCAACTTTGTCAAAGATAAGTTCACTATAGATGTGTGGATTTATTTCTGGGTTCCATATTCTGTTCCATTGGTCTATGTGTCTGTTTTTATGCCAACACCATGCTGTTTTGGTTACTCCAGCTTTGTATGATTTGAATTCAGGTAATGTGATTCTTCTAGTTTTGCTCAGGATAGCTTTGACTATTTTGGCTTTTATGGTTCCATATAAATTTCAGGATTTTTTTTTCTATTTCTATAAAGAACGTCATTGGTATTTCAATGGGGATTAAACTGAATCTGTAGATTGCTTTGAGTAGTATGGACATTTTAACATTATTCGTTCTTCTAATCCATAAGCATGGGGTATCTTTCCATTTTTTGTGTGTGTACTCTTCAAATTCTTTCATCAATGTTTTATAGTTTTCATTACAGAGATATTTCACTTCTTTGGTTAACTTTATTCCTAGGTATTTTATTTGTAGCTATTGTAAATGGGATTACTTTCTTGGTTTCTTTTACATCGTTAGGCTTTAATGTGCAGTATTGACTCATTTACAAGTGAAACTTGCTTCCTGAGACATGTCCTTTTACAGTAGCATTTCTCAAACTTGACTACACATCAGTTATAATCAGTTGGAGAGATTTAAAAATACTGATGCTGAGCCCCCCACTCCCAGAGATTTTGATGTAATTGTTCCAAGGTATAGCCTGGGCATCAGGCTGCACCCCAAACCAATCAAATCATAGGCCGAGAACAACTATTCTAAAGGAGTTGTTCTCAACCTTATCTCCTATCAGAATCACCTATACTTTTTAACTCTCCCTGAGCAATTTCAACAGCCAGAGTTGACAACCACTGATTTAGAGCCCCTAAAAATTTCTTTTTCTCTTTCTGTCACTGTCTATATTTGGGAAATGTTTTGTAGTTATTTTGCCAGTTCTTCTATTCTCAGAAGCTTGGGATTAACGTGATTTCCCATTTTATGGACAAGAACACCAGGCACAGAGATACTGTACTTTGTATCTATGCCAGAGTTAAGACAACAACCCACTTCTGCTTCGCAGTTGTTAGCTGAACTGTTGCCCAAATCTGATTAAAAATAAAAATGTTCCTCTTATGCTTTTCAAGACAGCTCAATGAGAAGGGCAAAAGAAATCCATGTTTCTCTTAACACGGAAGGCTGCAGTTGCCAAACCAACGGAGTGGATGTGCACGTGTTTACCAGTCAATTATATTATTGAAAATAAAGATGGGAAAGGTTTAGGTGACTAACCACCTCCATCCCCAAAAAATATGGTGTGCAGCATACCAGAGTGTTTTTATGCATTTCCTACTATGATTTAACATTCTCTAGAAGATGGAATATCAATTATCTCATACTAGAGCTCACTGTCTTGGACTTTTTGTGCCTTAATGGTAAATTAAAAATGAAATGCAAGTCCCCTGGCTGTTTGTTTTTCTGCCTTGGCACAAATGAGAATAAAAATTTCCCTACCCAAGATCTCATGGGAAACTGTCCTGTTTCAACTTTGCTTTTGTCAAACCATTAAACCAGAATTTTCCTTGTCATAATTTCATCTGATTCTTTTTAATTAGAACTCTCTGCGTGGTAATTCCTTTCCCACTTCGGTATTTACAAGTGTCAAATATTTGTTGACTGTTATCAGAGCTCCTCCTCAGCGTTACTTAGCTTACCTCGCATATTTAGTTTCTCTAATCATCTTTCTGTGGTTAGACTTTCTGTGTCATTCATCATTTTTTGGACTTATTAGTTGTCATTTTCTTAAGCTGACTCTCATTCAATGGCTTCATTCCTATCATTCTTCTTCTTCTTTTATTGATGATTCCTTCCCAGTTCATTGTCATTGGTTGATTTCATGATCATGCAGTTAACTAAGAAAATTAAATTATCATTGGTATTTTGTTCATAAGCTTCCCACCCACTGTCCAACTCTAAATTTGTTTTGGTCTTATCTGATTGACAACTTGTACTTCTGTATGAGCCTTTCTCTCTTTTAAAAATAATGTCCAAATATATTTCCATGTTGTACCTAATGTCACAACTAATCATGTTTTATAGGAATAAAAACACCAACTGATAATTTAATGATGATTCAGTTTTGTTCATTTTCAGCCTTAATTGTACTCTGTTGACATTTACAAACTTATTGAAATTTATCATAATGAAGAAAGAATTGTGCGGAAAGCCCTGTGCTCAGGGTGTTCACCTGATTACTCTTAGGACTCTTCTGAAACCCATGTTGTTACTAGGAATGAAGACACTGCTAATTCTTTTGTTTTCTAAGGAATACCACCTGGACCTCTCAGTCTCCTTCTCCACATTGATGTGCTATACACTGTTACTGTTGGTTATCATCAAGCTTCAGGCTGACCCTGTGTTCCTTTGCTTTGAGTGCAAAGCACTCAAATACTCATGCACACGGGTTACTCCATTTTTCAAATGCTTCTACTGTATTGTTCCCATTCTTCATTGAATGCCCTCCCATGGCTCCCAAAACATGGCTGCTTTACCCTCTCTCCACACATTGCTGTTCTTTTAATTCATGGAATCCTTCTCATTCTTTTCCCTTAACCTAGAAGGCATATAGCACAAAGTTGACTTTGAAGTCAGACACAGTTGAAGACAAATCAGGCACATTAGTGTATCTCCATGGGGAAATGATTTAGCCTTTCTGGAAATTATTTAGCCCTTCTGTCAGTCAGCTGAGCTAAATAAGTCTTCTCACCCGTTAAATAGAAATAACGATGGATATTCATAGGGTTGCTATAACCATTAAACAAGACGATGAACTTAAACTTCTTAGCAGTGTCTGACACACAGTAGATACTCAATATGGGGTTCCTGGACTTCCTACCAGGAATCTTATCACTAGAGCTCTCATTCATTATACTTGATATTCACATTCCTCCTGCCCCTTCAGGCTTCTCTTTTATCTCAAATCCTAGGGTTGCTTTTAAAGGTCTGTTAGTATCTGTGCTTCTGAAATCATTTACATTTCCAGTAAATGATTCAAGAGCACAGATCACACATCTCACTCCACTAGAGTTCCCAAATGTATCTGATGTCATGGGAATGAGTCTGAGAATGGACTTACATCTGAGAGCCTGTAAGTACCCATCTGAGAAGCCAGGGTTGACTTTGAAAGGGGACCTTTTTGTTCCTCAAAACCATGAGAAGAGGGCTCAGCTATTATTGAAAAACATGCCAGATCCAAACACAATTCCCTTCTGTCAATCAGCTGGTCAGCTGTAGAGTTCATTGTCCCATGTAGAGTGCTGATTAGAAAGCAGTATCCTAACTCCTTCCATATGGAGGTGATTATCAATCATGCAGCTACAGAAGGCTATTGCTGTGGGTGTTTTGAATGTAATTATGGAGTTCTAAGTACCTGCCCATAAAGAATTATGTGGCTGTTTCTTTGGAAATGCCAACATTTGTATCCATAAGGGAAATATTTTATTAAAATATGATAATATCATGGATGCTTATGTGTGATGGCTAGAAGCTGCCAGCTTAATGATTGTATCTTTAAGCAAGACTATAAAATGGGTGCAGGAAGAAGAAATATAAATGAAAATCTCTGCAGAAGAAGTTGGAAAGCAAGAGGGGGCTGCTGAAATTGCAGAGCCAGCCTGAAGATGGTAGAAATGGAGAATTACCTGAACCTCAGCCAACACCCTGAACAGCAGTGAGGAAGGATGGCTGCTGCGGCAGCGTCACTTGAGCAAGACGTCGGAGGGGACTGATTTCACTGCCAAAGAGAAACACATCTTCCAAGGAAGAGCAGTGGAAGATTGTACCTGAAGGCACTGACTACAGTATTCAGTCTTTCAGGCTCTTATCTAGAAAAGCCCTTCGATAGTCGGGTGCTTTAAAACTTGAGAAAAGCCACAAACCGTGTGATATTGTGACTTAATGAACTCCTCACTAGAGGAAGAGTGGATCTTTTCACTTCTTCACCTTTGAAATTAAGGTTAGGTCTGCTACAAAATGCAATGGGTGAGGAGAGACAAATCCTGATAGGGAAACCAGAAAGAGGATGGAGGACTGGCTGAGGTTCCCTGGAAGAACCCTCTATCACTTGGTGGGACTGAATTTTAAAAAAATGTTTTAAATGTAAACTGGATATGCTTTCTCAAGCAGCTTCCTTATTAACGGTGCTTGAAGGCTTTTTCCAGACTGCCAGCCCCAGGAAAGTGCAGCAAAGGGGCAGAATGTGCCAATGTGTGAACATGTAACAGTCCCAAAGGACACCAGAATGATGATAATGGCATTCAACATTCAGATTACATTGCATACTTTCAAGGACCTTTGTATTCATTAATTCTTAATCCTTTATCCCTGCCTTGAGCTGTAGTTGACAGACCAGCCTTTATATTCTCAGTTTTACAAAGCATGATCATGAAATACAGAAGTTTGGCCAGTTGCCCAAGGTCAAAATGCATCAGCAACAAAAATCTAGACTATATCTGACTATTCTCAGAGTACAGACCAGACTGTCTGGGAAAACAACATAATCACCTACTATAAGTTATAAGTGATGGAATTACAAGAACACCAAACCAGCAGGCCTTTGTTTCCCCACAGAGAATGCTGTTCTTCAGCTCTCTCCCTATAAATTACAGCAGCAAGATGAATGTGTTGCTGGGTCCCTGGTATAAATGGCATTGAATATACTTTAGAAGGAGTGAGGGGAAGTGATCTTGACATTAATTTTAAGAAGCTAAGGTGTAAAAACTACCTTCCAACCCCAAAGGATCTATTGTGGAACTAAATTTGGTAGTCATGTATTCAGGGAAGTGTTTTTATTATCTTAAATTGAATACTGTAATTCATATTAAATATTATAAATTATACAATAAAAATGTAAAAGACATCCTTCATATGAGGTACAGGTATATATCAGGTGTAGGTCTCCAAGGTACAGTGTTGCTTATTAATAGCATTTAATTCTGTGTACTAACATCTTTGAATTCTGGTCATTGAATCCTGGGTGGATTTAACTTCAGTTCTTAACTAACATATTAATCCAATTTTTATGAAAGGAAGAATAATGAGGACTTTTCTCTAAAACTGATGAAAAACCTAAGTGTCTTTATGGAAACCAAGAATATCTGATCAGATTCTTCAAGGAAGTAAAAGTCCTGTAAATGTCAGAAAAATGTTACATGCTAGAAAACCCCTTTGGTCAAATTCATCTAAAGAAGGTACTATTTGTAGGTGACTTTTCCGCAAGTCTGTCAAAAGCTTCTTGCTACAGATAAAAATTCAATAACCTTTCACTGTGGATGTGCCACAATTATCACTCATTTAAAAACAGTTCCTCTAATAGAGTATTTTATCATGCTGGACAGTCTCTGCATTGTTCATTATTTAGTGTTTGCTAAGCTGATGGCACTTCCACGGCACTTTTCTTATCTCTGCTTCTTCAGAATTGGATTTTATATTTCCAAACCGGTAGATATGACAAGTCATTTTCTTCCCTCTTGTCTTCTAAGAAATGCAAACTTGATTTCTTTTTTCAACAATCACCACTTGAAGATTAAAGTTATTGGAAATGTCTGTATTAACTAGTGTTGGGACGTGCAGTAGAAGCCTGTGGCATTTTAATTGCAATTGGGGTTTCCCCCTCTTCTTCTTTATTCTTTTTAGTTTCCAATATATGTATATTTTATATCTCTTTGGAACCCCTCATTCTGCTAAAACACACAGAGTACGACAAAGATGAGTTATTATGAAGCCTGATGTGGTTAGAAGACAAGGCAAGGAAAGTATTATCAGAATTATTATATTACAGAACCTCACTAAGCGATGTAAGTGGCTCTCTCTGTAAATATAGACTGTCTTTATGTGAGAAGCTTCCTGAAAGGAAAACGATAAAGTCATTAGCCTGACACCTGGGGGAGACCTGCCAGTTCAAACAACATCTCTTTCTATCTATAGTTTATCAATGAGAATTTTAACTCTTTTAAGTCTGAAAAAAATTGTACCACCTGTGGTTCCAAAAGGATTTGGAAAGATCTGTATGCTTTACCCAAGCTTTGGACCTGATCTAGAGCACATACTTTTAGGTGTTTACCTTTTATTCCAGGTTTTGTCTTGGGCACTCAGAGAATAAGGCTCTTTTAGTTAAGATCAAATCTCTTCTTATGATGAGAATCCCCAGGGAGTTTTAGATGTGAAAGCATAAACAAAGGAATAGAGTAAAAGGGCCACACATCTTCCTTCATTGGGGACTCCCTTTAAAGCCTACTGAGGACCAAGAGAGTCTCTCCCAGTTTTTAGGGAAATGTAGAACTTCAGAAAGTTTGATGACAAGATTTTGACCTTTTATGGATATGATCTTTCAACAGTGATATCAGAATACTGAAAAAAATTGTGTTAGAAAATCTCAGCAAAATAGTCATTTTAAGATTTATGGATTATTGTTGTAAGCATCAAACAGAAATAACACTGGAGTCTTTCTTCAAACACTAATAAGAAGGGCCATCCTTTAGGATTGGCTTTATGCGGAAAAATATTTGCTCAAACTTTACCTGGACACAGGACATGCCCGTCATGTCTGCTTCTAAAAGAAGGAATGTAACTAAAAATCTCCCATCGTATTATTTGTTTAGTGGGACCACAAGTCCAATTAACGCATTTGTTCAAGCCAACAGCCTTTTAGCTTTTCACAGAAATCTTGGAAGTGTGCTAGAGAAACACCCCCACAAAAGAGTTTTGCATATGCTCCTGTATCTGCCTCTCTTCAGGAAGCAGAGCACGGGTCACTGACAGACAGATGGCTGCCACAGGCGCCACCAGCGGCCAGAAACCCCTCCCACTAGCTCCCATTCCCACAAAATAAGTGGGGAGAAGTGTTTTCTTTAATGCTGTGCTGGGACTTTCTCTCCCTTGACCCAGCCCTACCCATGGAATATTGACGCAAACTCAACATCTGTTACACTCCTACCTTATTTCTATTCCTCAGCACCAGCATGATTCAACAGAGGAGTAGGGGCTTGTCCTTGACGAAGTACTTGACATTGCTAATGGAGTTTTCGTATCATAAATCCCTCTTAGGACTGTTTAGAGGATCAAGTCAACTAATGTACACACCATCCCTGATACTGGGACTAGCAAACAGTAATCACTTGATAAATGATTTTCTTTCTTCTGCTGTTTCACCTTGTTAAAGCTCTTTTCATCATCCTTGGCCATCCTAAGGATTTTGTATTTCTGACTCTCATTTTGCTGCCAGTATTTGTGCATAACGGTACTCAATGTGCAATGCCTAGGTCTGCCTCCTGTTGATAGCTGGGCCATTCTGCTGAAAATTTAATTTCATTTTCAAGAAATCTTTAGTGTATTGCATTTGAAATTAGATTTTGAGCTCTTAAGTTTAACAGCCTTCCAAAACCCACATGGCCTTGGAACTTAGGCACAGAACAAGGTTGTATTTATTCAGGGCCACAATGAGTGAGTCAAACTTGAGGTTAAACCTCCAGCTCTCATTAAATAACTTTCTCTGTAAACTTGTACATCAGTGTCACAGGAGATACGGAAATGAAGAAGCTGCTGCATTGTGGCTTTAGTAAAAACTCTAACGAAAATGGCAGACTGTCTAATTCCAGAGCCCATAGTAGCTCTGGAGCTCTTGGGCCTTTCAATATCAAAGGATTCTGTCTGTGTTAAATTGGGTCTTGGAATCGCTCTAGTTAAAGTCTACTCAAGCTTCAGCTGGGCCTACTCCAGAGGGGTAACAAATAATCTGGTTAGCTGCTTGCCTCTTCTCTGCAGCCTCTAGGATAATAAAACACTTAAGGGAGTTGTGGGACTCCCAATTTTGCTAGGATTTTAGGAGTGTTAGCTAGGAGTGGAAATTAGTATTCTTTTTTTATTATTATCATTTTAACCATTTTTAAATGTACAGTTCAGTGGCATTAAGTACATTCACATTGTTGTGCAACCATCATGATGTGCATGCAAGCATCATCCATCTGCAGAACTTTTTTCATCCTCCCAAAGTGAAACTCCATATTCACTAAACAATAAGCTCTCGTTCCTCCCTCCCTCCAGTCCCTGGCAACCTCCATTCTACTTCCTGTCTCTGTGAATTTGACTACCCTAGGTACCCCATATAAGTGGAATCATACAGTCATTGTCCTTTGGTGCCAGACTTGTTTCATTTAGCATGATGTCTTCAAGGTTCATCCGTGTTGTAGCATGTGTCTGTATTTCCTTCTTTTTTAAGGCTGCATAATATTCTAATGTATGGATATGCCACATTTTGGTTTCCCATTTATCCATCAATGGATGCTTAGGTTGCTTTCACCTTTTGGCTATTGGTAATAATACTGCGATGAACATGAATGTACAAATCTTCTCAAGTCCCTGCTGCCAATTCTTTTGTGTTTATACCCAGAAGTGAAATTGTGAGAATTAGTGATTTGAGACCAGATGTACTTCATATTTCTTTCTGTTAATATTTTTTCCTAACTCCACCTTGCTTGTATAGATGTCTTCTGAAAAAAAGGTCAGCATTTTTCTCAGATATGATAATAATACATGCCAAGCTCTTTATATTCTTTCACCTAATCTCCATGATCTATGACCTGTAAGGTTCACTTTTTCTGGTTGTAAGTGATGGAGTTAGTATGCAAATTCACATTTGAGTGACATCAGGACTCAGTGCTCTTAACTGTCACACTCTGCTACCTTCAAATGAATTGATATTCTTTACCACCTCTTGAAATAGAAAATAAAAACTTTAAAAAGCCCCATGTATTGCCCCTCTTGCATTCCCAGAGAATTCAAAATTTACCATTGAAATTTAAGCTTACTATTCTGTTCTCTGGATCAGCTGTTAACAGTGTGGGCCATATGCCCCCAGGTAGCGTGTAAAACAATACATCGAGGTATGGGAAGAAAGCATGAGACCATTTATACTTTTTAAAACTAAAACAATCAGGAACAATGTAATTTTTACTAATATTTAATATGAGTGATGACGTGACAGCCCTCATTTGAGCCATACGTCAAGTACCATATGGGAGGAGTCCAAGGGAACCCCCAAAGATTCCACAACAAAGAGGGGCCAACTTTGGAATCCTCTGCATTTTGTAAATTTTCAACATTTTATAATATGTGCTTGGTAAAGTGGGTTTATAGATTATGTTTCCTAGTTTTTACTAAACTCACCTTCCCAAAATGGATAAATGTCTTAAAAGGGAAACCATGGATTGAAAATAGAGGCAAGAGTGAGCCACGAGAAAATGGCAGAGCTGACATTGACCTTGTTCCTGGTGGGCTCTTCATCAGTCACATTATAATGTTATCTGAGCAGCAATAATCTGATCAAATGACTGAAAACAGGCCAAAGAACTTGAACGTGTTAAGCGTGTTATTTGGAATATGGATTTACATCTACAGTCATTAACATGAACCTTGCCCTAGTTATATATGTGCCTCGAGATATTAGCTAATATCAGTTTGAAACTATCAGGATCAAGAAGACATTTAAGGTAGCCTATCTTTTATTGACTTCCAGTTATATTTTTTAATGTATAACTATACATTAAACTATACATAGTTTATATACTATAAATATAACTATAATAGATGCATATAATTTGTAAATAACTAAATGTACATATACTGATGATCTGGATTCAAAACTTTTTTGCTGCTGGGATAATGTAATCAAAGGAGTTTGAAGGTCATTGCTTTAGACAGTATTATCCCCGAATGAAGTTGTTATGGGACCACGGGAACAGCATTGCCATTGCTTTTTATGTTCTTGTTGTTGTGTTTTTTATGTTGGTTTTTTTTTTTTTTTTAGAGACAGAATCTCACTCTGTTGCCTAGGCTGGAGCAGTGGCATCATCATAGCTCACTGTAACCTTGAATTTCTGGGCTCAAGCGATTCTCCCTCCTCAGACGCCACAGTAGATAGGACTACAGGCATACACTATTACACTTAATTTTGTTTTCTTTTAATTTTTTGTGGAGACGGGATCTCTCTTTGTTGCCCAGGCGTGTCTTAAACTCCTGGCTCAAGTGATCCTCCCACTTGCTGGGATTACAGGCATGAGCCACTGCACCTGGCCTGTTCTTCCTGTTCTTTGTTTGCTTTGTTTTAGATGAACACTGTGAATTGTATCTGAGAATATGACATAATTAGGACCTTAGCAGGCTCCGGATTCCTTCCATGTAACTTAAAGTAAGTGGTAAAGGATAGAAGTGACTCAACTAGGATAGGATTTTCTGATAGAAAGGGAGAGACTAACAACAGTCCTCTATGGAAGCTCTTTTGTCCATTTGAATCATTGCAAAGTGAAGCGTGTCATGACCAAAGAAAGGTTCTGCTAGAGTATATGGAAACTTGGCCTTTCATTTATCTATTATCTGTTACTTATAGCAAATCACCCCAATATTTCTCACAATTCGATGAGTTGACTGGGCAGTTTTTCCAGCCAGAGCTCCTCAAACAGATATGCTCAGCTGGCAGCTCAGCTGGAGGCTGCCTCATCCGGGAAGGCTGGGCCTCTCTCCATGAGATCTCTCATCCTGGGCTACTCCAGTGCACTCAGGTCTCAGGGCAGCTCCAAGAAGGGAGAGGCAGAAGCTGGAAGACCAAAGGCCCAGGTTATGGAACTCACACAACAGAACTTCAGCCGTGTCCTATCAGTCAACATAAACCATAAGGCCAGTTCAGATTTAAGAGGTGGGGAAAAGACTCTACTTCTTTTCTTTTTCTTTTTTTCTTTTTTTTTTTAGAGAGACAGGGTCTTACTCTGTCACTCAAGCTGGAGTGCAGTGGTGTGATCATAGCTCACTGCAGCTTCCAACTCCTGGGCTCAGGTGATCTTCCTGCCTCTGTCTCCTGAGTAGCTGGGACTACAGGTGCACACCACTATGCCCAGCTTGTTTTTTTTTGTTTGTTTGTTGATTTTTTTTTTTTTTTTGGTAGAGACAGATCTCGCTATATTGCCCAGGCTGGTCTCAAACTCCTGGCCTCGAGTGATCCTCCCACCTTTGCCTTCCAGAGTGCTGAACTGACTCTACTTATTAATGGGAAAAGCTGCAAAGAATTGTGATCATATTTATTCTACCACACTGGTAAATTATGAGGAAATAATACCAGAAAAGATATATTATTTATAATTAATCACTTTGCCTGGACACAGAACGTGTTTTCTTTTTTTTCTTTTTTTTTTTTTTTTTTTTAAGTTCATCTACACTTTATGTCTTTGCCTTCCCCAAATGCAGGTTAAAGGCGTGCCCTTCCCTCCCTTTAGTGCTCCCCGTGTCCTTTAGTTGTAGATTCGCCCCCCATCCCCCTAATCCCT
>CAUYSK010055878.1:0-13481 GCA_963575035.1 Avahi laniger | reverse complement strand
CTACTAAAATACTAGAAGAAAACCTAGGGAAAACTCTTATGAACATTGGTATAGACAAACAATTTGTGACTAAGACCTCAAAAGCACAAGCAACAGAAACAAAAACAGACAAATGAGACTTAATTAAACTAAAAAGTATCTGCACAACAAAAGAAATAATCAACAGAGTGAATAGACAACCTATAGAATGGAAGAAAATATTTGCAAACTATGTATCCAACAGGGCACTGATATACAGAATTTATAAGGAATTTGAACAACTCAACGAAAAAAAATGTTTGCCATTAAAAAGTGGGCAAAGGACATGAATAGACATTTCTCAAAAGAAGACAAACAAATGACCAACAAGCATATGAAAAAATGCTCAACATCACTAATCATCAGAGAAATATAAATTAAAACTACGATGACATATCATCTTATATCACTCAGAATGGCTATTATTTAAAAGTTAAAAAGTAGAAGATGTTGGCAAGGATGTGGAGAAAAGGGAATATTTATATGCTTTTGGTACGAATGTAAATTAGTAAAACCTCTATGGAAAACAGTATGGAGATTTTTCAAAGAACTAAAAATAGAACAATCATTCAATCCAGCAATCCCAGTACTATCTACCTAAAAGAATAGAACCCATAAATCAAAAAGGTACCTGTATTCATACATTTATTGCAACACTATTCACAATAGCAAAGATATGGAATCAACCTAAGTGTCCATCAGCAGATGATTGAATAAACAAACTGTAGAAGATATATGTATATATATATATATATCTCCACATATATAATGGAATATTACTCTTTAAAAATAATGAAATCATATCTTTTGCAGCAACACTGGTGGAACTGGAGGCCATTATCTTAAGGGAAAAAGCTCAGAAACAGAAAATTAAACACCTCACGTTCTCACTTATAAGTGACAGCTAACTACTATGTACACATGGAAACTTGCACCTGTATCCCTTAAATTTATACAAATAATAATAAAAAAACATTTAAATAACTTAATTAATTGCAAGTTTCTGGGTATGTCAGTAATCCAGGCATTATGAATTGAAACTGTAAGCTGAAGATTATTTTCATTCATGAATCAAAATTTAGAAAAGATGTGTGTAACCAGTGCTTATAACACCAATAGTTATAAAATTGGAGACTTTTTAACAGCTGTCAAACACCTGTGAGGAGAGTGCTGTAACCTAAATGTAACCTAAATTTGTCACAATTCCTTGTCACTAAGGGCACATCAGATCCTATTCTATTGTATAACAAATATAACAAATGCTAAACATATATGATGCTATCTTCTATGCTGCTCAATTTTAAATTTTAATCTCTCTTATTTGTCCTTTTTCAAACATGCCATTGTAAAAGAAGCTCATTATGCTGATTAGGATGAATATGAATTTCTAGCTTCCATGCACAGCTTAGATCTAAAGTTAGACAAGTGAGACTATAATATGTGTAAAGAGATCTTTGGGCTTTCATGGTCCTGACAGCCGTCATCTTAGAGCTCTCTGCCTTCATAAAAATTACGCCTGTGCAGACCCATTATGCTAGCACTTACAGCTAAAGTTGACTTTCAAAATGTTTTTATATTTAATCTGAATTTGTTGAAAATATTAACCATATAACAGACAAAATGTCAAGGCTGTGAATCTGCTCTCTGCTCTCTCCCAGTACACACTGCCTTTGTATATTGCCATTGACCATAAAAAGGAATCTTCTATTTTAATATATTTTTATAATCAGATTACTCCATGCAGATTGAAAATAAGAATAGTGCTTTTAAAAATTCAAATGTGGTACACTTTGACTTTAAACCTTTTAATTTTTTCTGTTTCAATATAATGCTTTATTTGATTGTCTGACGCAGAATAGTATACCTGTATACACTGGAAACAAAATACTAAATAACAAAGTAGTATGGTTCTCAAAAGTATCTAATTAATTCAGTGTTTATTTTCCAATTCAACAAATTGTGTTTTGTGTGTGTGTGTGTGTGTGTGTGTGTATAAGTTTAGTTGAAGATGAGGCCAGACAGATAAAATGAGGCATAAACAAATTAGTGTGGTGACATAGGTCCTGAAAACCTTGATTAATTTACACTGTGTCACTAATAATCCAGTTCACTCTCACACCATTAAAAATGGTGTCTTCAGTGGTAGAAATAAAATGTTCTGGTGAATAAGAAGTAATTGATTTATAAATCTAATGTCTTCAGGGATCTAATAAGGGGAATAATTTAGTTATTTTTATTTTTCCCTAACACTTGCTGGACTAATTGGGAGTAAAGTTGTTTCAAATACTAAGAACTATTGAGGTTTTTTCCATATTCTTGAATTCGGATTGTGATTTTGCAGTTGGTATGGATAATGCTTGCTCTTACTTGAGGTATTCAGTGATAAATAAGATTCTGATCCTCCATCAGAACCAGTAAAATAATGCTAGAATAACTTTCTACATTATTTTAAATGCTCAATATAACACTAGATTATAAAAGTACGCAGCATGATTTTAATTCACTGTCTTCTTAGACAGGTATTTTTTCAAATACTGCGTAGCTGTTTCTCCGTAGCAATGCTGTTTTCCCTCCAGTGATTGTTCGGATTCCGTCTTCCACGTGCTTCCCTCCAAAAATGAACTTATTCCAATTTATGTGCACACTCCTTCACATCATTGTTATTCTAAATTACGATTGTGAGAGATACTTTGTGAAGTCTCTTTATCTTAAACTAAAAATTAAACAGATCTTTCTGACAAAAGATGCTAAGACAATGCCTGCTAATCCTACTCGAAGTATAAATTTTCTCTCTTGATAGTACACCAATAAAACAAACTCTAGAATCTTACATGGAAAAAGGACAGAGAGATACATAATAGTCAAAATTATTAAAATATGAATATAAAAATTATTTCTGAGGTTAAATACATATTTTAGCTTATTTTTAAAATTATCATAACAATTGGGCTTTTATGTTGTGTTAACTTTAGCAAAAAAGAGTGTCAATATGATTTTTTTGTCTATTTTAAATTTCATTTATTCTGCTTTCAGCTATATATCCCTAGAAGACTTCACTCCACATTTCAGTGACAGGATTTAAGATTTTATGTCAGGGAGGACCCAAGGGTCAGCAATTTCAGAGATGTTAAGCAGAAGGTGTGTAGGAGATACCAGAGTTCAAGGCAGGCAATCTGTGCCCAGTGACCCACACCTCTGTGAGTCCAGTCGGCTGAGGCAGAGACGTTGCCAGGCTCGAACTCTCAATCCAGGCCAGAGGTGCTTCTCTCTGCTCTGACATAGGAGACATGGATGAGACCAGAGACCTGCAGGTGAGCCCTGGTTTGTGTGAGAGGGAGACAGGGAAACTACAGTGATTTCACAGTATTTTTCTTGCATGTTCAACAGCAGAAGAAAAGAATATTTATGCTACACTGTGCTCTTGCAGAGTCAAACCGTGGAAAATGGATGTTAGAGAAATGAGAAAGAAAACAATTTATTAATCTTATGCTTGACTTTAATTGAGGAAACTAGAATATAAATGCAAATATATTGTTTTAATACTTTTTTGATTTTTGAGTGTAAAGTCCATGGTTTCTGTAGATATAACAGAAATGTATAAACTAAAAAAATTAAAATAAACATAACTTTACCGTCCTTGAAATAACAAATAATAACAAACATTGATACGTTATTATCAAGTTTGCAAGCCAAAGGTGTTTGTAAACATCAGTTTAAGAGCTATGTAACATTTTTCTACTGTTTTATAGAAAAATGTTGCATAGCTTTTAAACTGATAATTGAATAAATAATTGTCTAATTCTGGAAATTTTTTATTTTCTCTGCAAGAAAGTTTTGTTTTCTTTTTAGGGTTGTTTATATAGTTTGTGGGGAATTTTTATTATACAATAAAAAGACTGCCATGAATGCCATAAATATTTATGAACAAAGTTATTATTCTGAGTTTTACCTCATTTCCTTATTGTATTATGGAATTAAGTTATTATTAGTGCAGGCTCCTTATGTATCTATAACTATAGGTACATAAATGTATATATGTAATGGTTTTCAGGGAGAAAATTCAACTTATTTACACTTATTTACAATTAATGTTTTGAGTAGGACTTTTATACTGCATCCGTTTCAATGTCCTGTTGATTGTCAATACTTACAAGGATAAAAATTAATTTTATAAATTTGTAAGAATATATTGAGATATGTCTACAGCTATACCTTTATCTATTAGTCTGCATGTTAAAAATATGTCTTGTAAAATATCTATGTTCATTAATATGTTATAATTATTATTATATTTTCATGGCTAAAATGAAATGCATTTCCATTAGTGAAATATTGGATGGCCATTTTTCACTCAAAAAGATGTCTTCACTAGCAAGATAGTTGAAATGCAGGCCTAGTGTAGAAATGAATAAGTAAAGTCATTGTCATTCTTACATTCTTATGATGAGGATAGAAGAGGGTAATGAAGTGGAATTTGTACAAATGTTCACAGAATTTATGGGCAATGGTGCATAGTTTGATGCTCAGAAGTCCCTAAATATTTCAGGTATGTTGCCTGCTGGCCAGCTCAGCACCAGCATGTTGGAAAGGTCTATGAATGGACCATATATTCAGGATCCAGTGATGTGTTCTCTGCACTAAGGACTAACTTCACGGTGTGAGAGGAGGCAGGGCTGGGGGTTAGTCACTGTATTAAGTCCAACTGAAAAACATGAAATAACCTCCATGAGGAGTTCTAGCGATATACATTGGCTAACTTTTCCTGTGAGTCAAGACTGGACTAGATAACTCTCTAAAAACAAAATGATTAATCAGATTTGAATTTCTCTCATCATACACAAGATTATATTATAAGTATTTGTTTCTTGAAGGGCCATGATTAAAAGTACAGTCTTGGAGGGAATGCTGCCTGAAGTTGAAGAGTTTTTTCTCTAGGAGACAGAAAGATTTCTTGGTTACCTAGACACCAAACTAGTTGGTGTTCCAGCAGTTTTTGTTGATGATGATGATGATCTGGATTAAAAAAAAAGTAAGTACAGCAGAATACCAATATATGTGGTGAGTTCATCTGGGAAGTCTCCACCCAACCCGTCTTTGAGCTGGACTGGGTATCTGTAACAGGAGGAGATACCAACACATTCTGACAGCTAGGACCAGGAGCAGAGAGCTTTTGACTTCTCTTTCAGCTACGGGAGGGAAACCGAGGACTTTATGGTGCCCTGCCCAGATCCTGGCCCACTCCTTACTCAGTCGCTGTGAATATTGGCTTCCTATTGCTCCCGGCTACACCTCTTCTCCAGAAACCTGCTTTTACCTGAAAGGACCCACCTTACCAGGAAAACACTGGTAGGGCCCTTCCCCTATATTCGTGACCAAGCACACTACTTCAAAGATGAAAACACTGTGCTGCAATTTATGATCCAGGACCCTTTTCCTATTGATGCAGCCATGCCTAAACTTCTCTTGAGACCATGTCCTTGTTTAACTCCCTCTTACGCTGCACTCCCTTCCTCTCAGATTTCCCCTATGAGCACTTCCTCAATAACTACATGCACGCAAATGCCTGCTCTCAGGTCTGCCTCGAGGGAACTCAACCTTAGACAATCTGAATGGGGTTACATGGCTATGTTTGCGTCCTGATTATTCACTCTGTGCTTTTCTTTACATTCGAACTATTTAATAATACTAGTCAACATAACACTTGTTAACAAGTAGATGTAAATAGAGATAGGGAGATAGCAGTGAACGAATACAAAATTTTGCACAGGTGTACCAGATACATTTTAACAAAGTGTAATAATTAGTATGTAGTCAGTTTTTAAAGAACTCAAAAATATAAAATTTAGTATTTTCTTTAAAATAGGAAGAATGACAAAAAAAGAATGACAATGTTACATCCCCAATACCCCAACCAGAATTAGCATGGATATAATAGACAATACAAAAAAAGCTGCAAACTCTAATTAAGTTTTTTTGTTATTTTTAAATTTATCCATGTAAATTTATAAAAATATAGAAAGCCATTTCTATAGAATAGAGATATAACTGTTTTCAGATATAATATTTTTATTTAAATAGCCTGCATCATATACCATATGGTATATGATACATATTTCAATCTTTCCTTCTGTTCTTATAAACAGAAAATAGGTTTCAAATATACTATTTTATACCACAACAAATAATATTTTTAGACCCGCATATTTCACATATATGTGTCATTATGTATCTTGTGTCTTTTTTCACCCCACCTTAAGCAACCCAGCATAAATTACTTTCCTCAAGTTATACCCAGTTGCTGTTTTTCCTTCTCCACCATGCCAATTTTATAATTATAATGTTCACAACTGACAAGGATAAGAAGAAAGTGCTAACCCCTACTTAAGACTAAAATATTTGTCTTATGTCACACAGCTAATTAGTGAAACAGCTAAGATCATTTAGATTTCAAAAGATAAAAAGTCTAAAAAAATCTTTAACTGTATGAAATTACAAGTATCATTATCTTACCCAACACACAGAAAATAATATATATGACACTTTAGGATATCAAAGCAATCGAAAGTGAAGCAAACTGATATTTTTCATCTTTCTAACCTGCTTTGCAATATTCTGCTAAAGTTCTTAGGTAAGAATTCTAACACTAAAATTATTACTTGACTTTTTGAAAGAGGAATTATCTTGCTTCAACTAAGGGGAGAAACCGCTATCAATCAGGAGGACAAATTCATAGGTTGACTTGAATATAAACTGATCTTTGTGGGACTCAAATATGAACTAATAAATAATTATTGAAGTGGTAGTATTTCATTCCTCCTCCAGGATACTTCAGGTTTATGCATGCTTTGCGAAAAATGCTGTGGTAAATACTTGTGCATGAAAAACCTCATCAGTTGCTGGGAATTTTCAGGTACTAAAGCATTATTACATTATCCTTAAAATTGTAAAAACAACTCTCTTTTAATTCTATGCCAAATTTTATCCCCTCTGTAATGATTCTATTTTCTGTGAGTTAATACATCTATCATATGAAGTATATTCCTTCCGACAAAGACATGATTCAAAAATGTAATTTTAGAATTATTTAAACATTTTTATAGTATTGATGATAATCTTTTATCAATAGAGTTTTTATGTATTAATACATATAAAAATTACATGGCTATAATTGACTGATTAACAAATGCCATTAATAGTGAAATAATAACCAGAAGAAAATAAATGATTTTTTGTATAATCTAAAAATGATTTATTTATTTATTTTTATTTCAAAATATTACGGGTTTACAAACGTTTTGGTCATATAAATTGCCTTTGCACCACCTCAGTCAAAGCTACAAGTATGCCCGTCTCCCAGACAGTGTGCACACCACCCACTGGGTGAAAATTTGCCCAACCCCTCCTTCCCCCTCCCACCTGCCCAATCCCCAGTGGATTTTGCTTTCATATGTGCACATAGGTGTTGATCGATTAGTATGAATTTAATGGTGAGTACCTGCATTGTTCGTTTTTCTGTTCTTGTGATACTTCACTTACAAGAATGGGCTCCAGCTCCATCGAGAATAATACAAGAGGCATTAGTTCCCCATATTTTTATGGCTAAGTAGTATGCTGTGGTATACATATACCACATTTTGTTAATCCACTTATGTTTTGATGGGCACCTGGGTTGTTTCCACATATTTCCAATTGTGAATTGTGCTGCTATAAATAAAAAATGATTTCTTTAAAAAATTCATTTCAAATATTCAATTACATTTATAAGCAAGACACTTTGACTAATCCCTTTGTCCCTCTAATATTCTTCGTCTAACCTCTATTAAATGTTAATTATATAAATCTTCTAATTATAACAAGAGGATCTCACATGGTTTACTTCCTTGTCCTTTTCTCTCTGTAATCACTAAATTGTGATGGCAAGTTTCTGGAACCCAAAACAGCCACGCCTGACCTTTCTCTCCTGTAATCACATAACCCAAAGTCAGCACTCAGTACACGTTAAGGTCTTTTCTCACCTGCCAAAACCCTGTAGTTACATAACTTACTTTAGCCTGAGGACTGACTTTTCATTCTTCATTCTAATACATTGCTAAAACTTAGTCTTCCCTTCAAAAAAAATTCTCACTTTTTGTCCTTCCTTTTCCTTCTGCCCAAAGACAATTTCTTCCTCGAACTGCGGCAGGTGGTGGCTTATTCATGAACATGCAGACATCACCTACCTGGTAGTTAGAGATTCAGAGAATTCACCATGCTGTCATCCCTTTTACCGTGTTCTGACTCCTGTTGTGCTAACATGCCACTGCTATGGGGAACATTACATTAATCACGTTCCTAAACTGTGAACACATATAAATACCTTTGTATTCTAGGCTTTAGCTCTTCTACTCTCTTTCCATCAATGTCTTCAGTTTCTTCTGTGACTCAACCGTCACGCTTCCCCCTCTGATTACAAGATATGATTAACCTGATTTGATCATATATCTCAATATTTAAATTCACTTTGGGGTTTTATTGTTTTTTTTAATAAATATGTTTTTATTTCAGAGTAACTACGTATTTTTAAACAGCATTGAAATAATTTTCATCCATTTATAGTGTACAGTTAAATGGGTTTTTAAAATATATTTGAATATATATGAGCCATCATCATGGTCAATATTAAAATATTTTTCATCCTCTCAAAAAGAAACCTTGTACACTTTAGCCATCATTCTTCTATACCCCCATACATTCCCCAGCTCTAGCAACCACTAATCTACTTTCTGTCTCTATAGAGTTCCCTGTTCTGGACATTTTATTTGAATGCAATATTGATATTTTTTGATTAGCTTCTTTCATTTAGCATAATATTTTCAAAGTTTATCCATGTAAGGTAGATATCAGCACTTCATTCCTTTATATGGCTAAATAATATCCCATCACATAAATATACCACATCTTTTATCCATTTATCACTTAATGGACACTGGGTTGCTTCCACATTTGGCTATTATGAAAAATACTAGTAGAAACATTTTAATATATACAAATTTTTCAGGGGTATATATTTTCAATTATTTTGGTTATATATCTTGAAATTTAATTGCTGGATTATACAGTGACTCTATGTTTAATTGTTCAAGAAACTGCCAGACTATTACTCAAAGTGGCTTCACCATTTTACATTCCCAAGAGCAGTGAATAAGGGTTTCAATTTCTCTATTTCCTTGCCAACATTTACTATATGGCTCTTTTAATTCTAGACTTCCAAGTAGGTATGAAGTGGTATCTCCTTGGGGTTGTGATTTGCATTTTCCTGATGACTAATGATGCTGAGCATCTTTACATATTCTTATTGGCCACTTGTATATCTTCCTTGGAGAAAGGTCTATTCTGACCCTTTGTGCATTTTTCATTAGGTTATTTGTCTTTTTAATATTGAATTGTAAGAGTTCTTTATATATTCTGGATACGAGCCCTTGGTCAGATATGTGATTTTTCTTCCATTCTGTGGGTTTTCTTTTGACTTTCTTGATGGTATCCTTAGCGTGCAAATGTTTTTAAATTTGAGTAAATCAAATTTAAGTATTTCTTTCTCTCTTTTTTTTTCTTTTTTTTCTTTTTGGCTTGCACTTTTGTTGCCATATGTAAGAATCCTGTATAAAATTCAGTATCAGAAGGCTCTACTTATATGTTTTATCTGCTCTAAGAGTTTTGTAGTTTTAGCATTTATATTAAGGTCTGTGATCCATTTTGGGATAATTTTTCTATAGATTGTAAGATAAGGGCCTAACTTTATCATTTTACATGTGTCTATGCAGTTATCCTGGCATCATTGGTTGAAATAACTATTCTTTCCCCATTGGATGGCAATTGTACTCTTGTCAAGAATCAGTTAATCATAGACATGTGATTATTTTTAGATTCCCAATTGTTTCATTGTCCTGTAGATCTATACTTGTGCCAGTACTATGCTGTCTTAATTACCATGGCTTTTCAGTAAGCTTTAAAATAGGGATTTGTGAATTCTCCAACTTTGTTATTTTTCAATATTTGTTTTGGCTACTCTGGGTCTCTTACCATCCTCTCTGGAGATCCTCTGGTCAGCCATCTTCAGCCTCAGTATTATTGTTATACATATTACATCCACTAATGCTACAAATCTAACAAAACCCTGGTAAAATTATTACTTTACAATCTCTTATCATTTCCTCCAACTGATACAGCTTTGCTCTAACCCACTTCCTTTGTTATGTTAGGAGTATACATGTGTGTATATATATATAATATACATATATATACACACACATATATAACACATATATTGCACATATATTACATTTCTACACATCATAGGTACAATAGTACATTTTATATACAATATTTTCTCCTTGCTTGTCTTATTTAAAAGCAAATACATATGATTTAAAATATAAAAAGTGCATATATAATTGTTTAAATCACTTAGGAGAAACAAGGGGAAAATAGGCATTCATACTGACATAATTACATATTTATGTTTACTGGTGTGAATTCAAATTATCAACAGGTGTTAAATTCATTCAGGCTGAAGAATTTATTTTAGTATTTCTTGTAAGGTGAGTCTTGCAGGAAAAAAAAAATCAAACACCTCTCCTAGCTTTTGTTTATCTAAAAAACTGTATTTAACCTTTTATTTTTAAATATGAGCTTTGACGGATATAGAATTCTTAGTTAAGAGTTGTTTTGCTTTGTTTTTGCTTATGTTTTTATTTTATGAGAATATTAAATATGTTACTTACAATTCCATTGTTTATGCTGAGATTTCAACATAAGGTAGCTCTCTGTAGTCTCTTTTATAAAGAAACAAATTCCATTTATAAAGGCCTCCACCCTCATTTCTTAGTAACCCCCCAAGGGCCCTAATTCTTAATACCATTACCTTTAAGTTTAGAGTTTGAACATATAAATTTTGGGGGAACATGAACATTCAGTCCTTTGCAGGCACACTTGTAAGTGATGTGTCATTTTTCTTTTGCTGCTTTCAAGATTACCTCTTTGTATTTGACATTCAACATTTTTACTGTGATGCATGTGTTTGTGAATTTCTTTACATATATCCTCCTTGATGTTTGTTGAGTTTGTAGGTGTGTAGCTTATTGTTTTTTCAATATATTTGGGGTATTTTCAGGCATCACTTATTTGAATATTTTTCTGCTTTTTTCTTTCTCCCCTCTCTCTCTGAAACTACCATTACATTTATGTTGATATGCTTAATGATGTTCCACATTTCTCTAAGGTTATTTCATTTTTCTTCATTCTTTTTTTCTTTATTCTTCTGCTTGCATAATCTCCGTTGACTTGCCTTCAAGTTTTTGTATTCTTTCTTTGCTAGTTTAAATATTTTGACTCCTCTGTTGAATTTTTCATTCTAGCTATTTTACATTTTAACTCTAGAATTTCCATTTAGCATTTTTTACAAAATATATCTTATTACTGATATTCTATGTTGAATGAAACGTTGTCATCAGAACTTTCTTTAATCACAGTTTTCTTTAGTTTTGTGAACATGTATATAATGGCCTCTTTAAAGTCTTTTCCCAATAAATTTGCCATCTGTTCACTTTCACAGGCAGTTTTAGTTGCTTGTTTTTTTTTCTAGTGCATAGGCCATACGTTTCTGATTTTTTGCCTGCCTTCACATTTTTATTGAAAACTGAACACCTTATCAGTGGTCCCTAACATTTTTGGCACCAGAGACTAGTTTCATGGAAGATGATTTCCCCATGGACTGGGTGGGTGGGTGGAGCTCAGGTGGAGATTCAAGCAATGGGGAGTGGCTATAAACACAGATGAAGCTTTGCTTGGTAAGCCACCGCCCCACCTCCTGCTGTGTGACCTGGCTCCTGTGTTTCATGAAAGACAATTTTTCCATAGACTAGAGGTGGGGACCCTGGGGCTGCGGGCATGGGGTTGTGCGGAGCTCAGGCAGTGATACACAGCCTTGTTCCTCACAGGCCACCGACAGGTACCAGACATCGGCCTGGGGTTGAGGACCACAGTCTTAGATAATATAATGTAGCAACTCCGATTACTCCTTCCTTCTCCCAAGCATGTTATTGTCATTGGCTTATTTATTTGTTTAATGACTGGCTGTATTACTTTAGCAAAGTCTATTTTTTTTTTCAAAATGTTAAGCTTTTGGTGTTACTCCTCAGGGAAGCTCAGCTTTGGAAACACCTACAAGTCACCTTTTATGACTATGGCTTTGGGAGGGCTTTCCCTGACCACATCCAGCTATTAAACTCCAATAATTGCCAGCTGATTGCTCCATTGTTTTCAATGATGTCCTGGAGCATAAATTGCTCTGCAAAAGCAATGTAATCAAAGTCTGGCTCCTTTGAAGAAAAAGTTTCTGAGGTCAGGTTTGACATTTCTCGTGACATTAGGAGGGCTCCTCCATGGTGTTTTATCCCTCAATTTTCTTCTACAATCTGGCCAGCCTATAGTTTAGCCCCTATTTGGAATCTCCTTCTTCTTGTCTTACACCACAAATTCCACTATTCATGAGAGCACATTAAGCTTGAAGTTTCCCAAACTTTGTTGCCAACGAAGTCAGTTTATTAGAGAAAAGATTAGGAACTATCTGTTTTATGGCTTGGTTTTCCGCCAGGCAAAATCTCTAAACCAGAGCTAAGGGCTCAGGGCAGAGACAATAGCAAGCATCTCTCTGAAAAATCCATGCAATAGTGAAAGTTGGGCAGCAGCCTGAAGTCTGGCCTTATCTCTCCCTGTGTGGAACCACTGTCTCAAACTGAGTCTAGGGATATTAGGGCTTCAGTATTCTCAGTGTTATTGGTGTCATTAAAGTAATTAAAATTTTCTGAAATGTTTTCCCTTTTCTGTACAATTTTCAGGCTACAACAAAATAACTTTAAAATGCCCACTGACTAGCAAAGAAAATCTTATAATGCTCATGACTCATCGAAGAAAATCAAAACAATATTTGACATTCTATACCCTTTATTACAAAAATTCAGTTAACCCTGGAAGAATGGGGTGTTAGGAATACCAAACCTCTAGCAAAATTGAAAATTTGTGAATAAGTTTTGATTCCCTGAAAACGTAACTACTAAAAACATAAATAGTTGATTAAAACATATTTTATATGTTAGATTTTTATTATATACCATATTCTTACGATGAAGTAAGATGGAGACAATAAAATGCTATTAAGAAAATCATAATGAAGAGAAAATATATTTACTATTCATTAAGTGGAAATGGATCAATGTAAAGGTCTTCATCTTTGTTGTCTTTACATTGAGTAGGCTGAGGAGGAGGAAGGGAAAGGTTTGGTCTTACTCTCAGAAGTAGCAAAGGCAAAAGAAAATCCACATATCAGTGGATCCATGTAGTTCAACCCTATACTGGTCAAGAGTCAACTGTACATACATATGTATGTGTATTTTTTTCCATATATGTATACATTTTTTTCATATATG
>CAUYSK010055876.1:0-18802 GCA_963575035.1 Avahi laniger | reverse complement strand
CCAATTAATTTCTTTCTATTTTTGGTAGAGACAGGGTCTCGCTCTTGCTCAAGCTGGTCTTGAACTCCTGAGCTCAAACAATCCGCCCGCCTCGGCCTCCCAGAGAGCTAGGATTACAGGCGTGAGCCACCGCGCCCGGCCTCAAAGGGGCATTTTTTTATTTACACTAGACATTTAATTCTCAAACTACAGGATATTGTTGAGCTAGCATCACTCACTAGCAGTGCACTAATCATTAGCTGACAGATGTCTGCATGTACGCAAATCTTCTGAAAACAAGTGTTACTAATAATATAAGTGATGTGTTGTATGAAAGGAGAGAAGGTTAGCACTCCCCTTGACAAGGATGGAAGAGGCTTTCAGGCCTGTACAACATGCATACAGAAATTTTTTAAAATATTAAAATTTAAAAAAAAATAATATAAGTGACAAGCTAACATTCAACAAGATATTCATGGGCATGCTCTAAAAAGGGCTTTTGGGGCAGGGCATAGTGACTCACACCTGTAATTCTAGCACTCTAGGAGGCCGAGGAGGGAGGATTGTTTGAGCTCAGGAGTTCCAGACCAGCCTGAGCAAGAGCAAGACACTGTCTCTACTAAAAATAGAAAAAATCAGCCAGGTATGGTGGCACACACCAGTAGTCCCAATTACTTGGGAGGCTAAGGCACAAGGATCACTTGAGCCCAGGAGTTAAAGTTGCAGTGAACTCATGATCACACGAGTGCACCCTAGCTGGGGTGACAGAGCGAGACTCTCAAAAATAAAAAGCAGGGGTGGGAGGTTTGGGCAAAAAATTTTGCCAGGCCGGAGGCAGTGTCTCATGCCTGTAATCCTAGCACTCTGGGAGGCCAAGACAGAAGGATTGTTTGAGCTCAGGAGTTTGAGACCAGCCTGAGCAACAGCGAGACTCTGTCTCTGCTAAAAATAGAAAAATTAGCCAAGTGTCATGGCACATGCCTATAGTCCCAGCTGCTTGGGAGGCTGAGGCAGGATTGCTTGAGTCTGAGAGTTTGAGGTTGCAGTTAGCTATGACGACACCACTGTACTTTACCCAGGGCAACAGAGTGAAACTGTCTCAAAAACAAAAAAAATTTGCCAAACACTAGGTTAAACAAATTTAAGCCCACGTTCTATTATAACTTTAAGACTGCTCCAAGCCTTTCATTTGCTTAAGTGCATATTAACATCTCCTAGAATAGTGTTTCTCAAGCAGAGTTTCAGAAATACTTACATACAATGTCATCTCGTACATGAAACTTGATTTTTTAGGTAAAAATCAAAATTATGTTGCTCAATACAAGTGTTCTTCCTGATTACTTCTACCATATCCTTAACGGCCCAATCTACTTATTCCAACAATAAACACCTCCATGAGCAAAATTTCACATTGTTACTAAAGAGTTGCAGACACATTTTAAAACATACATATCTGATATTTCTAAACTGCATCGTAATATACTTTACTGATACCCAAAAGAATTACAAGAAAACAAAAGCCCAAGACTTAAAACTTTCATTAAATAAGCCTAAAATGAAGAAGAATTTGTGTATTAAAAGAAAACCAAAAAATTTGCATATAACACATCTAACACAGAAACAAAATGATAAAACACGATGACTACGCTGGAATATACAGAAAACAAATTACCTCTTCACTTGTTTCTGTCTTAATTTTAGGGTCTTTCTCTTGACTTGAGCTAGGAATGGTGGAGCTGCTACACTGACTCATTTTATTATCCATTCCTTCCACGTGGGGCTGCAGTTCTTTAGGAAGTGTATCACTAGGATCATCCCTGTCCAGTAGATATCTGAGAAGTGCATTATTCTCCTTCTTCTTAGGACTTAGCTGCTCCTGCTTGACATTTCCTTCCCCACAAGAAGTTGTACTGCTAGTGTCTTTCCCGGTGGCTTCTGCAGTGATCTTGGCTACTTCAGCTGGCGAATTCCCATTCTGCAGCAGCTTGTGCAAAATCCGGTGCTTCTCTTGCAACAGTGACCCATGCACATTGGATGTGGAGGACACTCCTCCAGATGTCGACGAGGAGACTCCAGAGGGGCTGGTGACACTAATGGAAGAGTCTTTGCAACTTGAATCCAGTGGGGAATTGGTCAAGGAGGAATGACCCCGGTCATCAGAAGAACAGGTAAGTAACTGTAGTAATTTTTTATGGCCTTTGCTTTCCAAAGGACCTCTTTGATTCTCTGACCCTTCGACACTGCTCTCCTTACTTTCTTTGTCACTGAGGTGATCTCTGCTATTTGACTGGCACATTGAACTCTCCACTGGATTCTGGTCACAATACAAGCCTAGGGGACTCTTAGAATCCTGACTGCTTACTTTACTTGGTTGGGTTATATTCATATTGGGAGAGTTATCCAATCTGGGGCCTGGTGATGACAGAGTAGATAAAAGAGAAGTCCCCACGCCCTCACTGATGGCTTGCAGAGCACTGAGAGAGCTGCTGGAAAAGTTGTGGCTCCCAGTATTACCAGAAGATCCCATGGGAGAGTGCACACCTAGATTTGGAAAAAAGTTAGGAAAAGAATTAGACTACCAGACACCATAACAAAACAACACTTAATTCTTCAAAGTTTCTTTCCATACAGTGGTATGGAAAGAAAAGAATTACTTGAAAAAAAAGAAAAGGAAATGCCAATATAAATACCTGCAACAGGAGAAAACTGATGTGAAGCCATCTTTGGACTCCCTCGATTACGAGGAGAAATCATGATATTCTGCTGGTTGGAGCCAAGACCAGGACTCCCATGTGGGGGACTACTCATGCTGAGCCCATAGCTGTTGTTCTGGTAGGAAGGTGGTGACTGCATGCCTGGCCCAGGAGTCAGTGAAGCTATGTTACTGGAGCCCCCACACCTAGTTCCACTCATCTGCCCTGTGGTGCTGGGATCTGCCACGCCATAGGCCCTGTTGCTTAGCATCTGTAAGCCTTGGTTTGGCGACATGCTCATGCCACCTACTGAATTACTGCATCCAGCTGCAGGAGGTCTAATGCCTTGTCCAACAGGATTTGGGTTTGGTCTATACCCATTTTGTTCTCTGCAAAAAAAAAAAAAAAACAAAACATGAAACTTTTACTTAAAAATTATAGGCATGCATTAAAGCCTTGAATCACACATTTAAAAAAAGAAAGATAAAAGTAATTACCTAGGAATTTAACTTCTTAGGTGTCATTCCAATACCTAGAGATAATTCCAATCTAGATATTGATCAATTATTAACCTAACAACATTTTTTTCAATAAGCCACAGAAACTGAGTAATACCACTATGGCAGAGTAAGGGATCAACAACTATGCTAAATGGAATCCTAGCCGAACTTTACTAGAGCTGCCATGTATCTAGGGATTAACCTGGAGGTACCTGCAAATTACGCAAAATAATTAATGGGTGAATATCCTTCATTACCAACACCACTAGTAACTTGTTTTTTTGTTTTTGAAAAAGAGACAGGGTCTAGCTGTGTCACCAAGGCTGGAGGGCAGCAGTATGATCATAGCTCACTGCATTCCTCGAACTCCTGGGTTCAAGGTAACCTCCTGCCTCAGCCTCCCGAGTAGCTGGGACTACAGGTGTGCACCACCATTCCTGGCTTTTATTTTATTTTATTTTTTTTTAGAGATGGCTATGTTGCCCAGGCTAGTCTCAAAGCCCTGGCCTCAAGTGATCCTCCCATCTCAGCCTCCCAAATTGCTGGAATTACAGGTGTGAACCAATGCACCCAGCCGCCATCCTTTAAAGTGTACCTTCACATCTTAAACTCAGTCCCTATAACAATGCATCATTAGAAATAAAAGCTAACAGAGATAATCAGATTTTATAAGCCCTTTTATCCACTATCCCTCCCATCTTCCAGCTTTCCCATCAAGTAATTATTTAATAAATACTCAGTTCCATACAAAAAAAAACCTTAAAGAAAACACATCAGAATCTAGCCATCTACCTCCCTGATTTTTTTCTTCATTTCTCCTCCCCCCTTTTCAAGGGCCTTGTTTATGTAACCATTTTTTTTTTCTTTTTTCCCTTTTTTAACAGGAAAGCATTTTGAGAACACTGTTACGTTTAATATGAGACTATACCATAATCTATCATTACCTCTGAAGAAAGTGAGTTGAGACAAAGCCATGACGATCATTTGTTACGGGATTTCGGAAGAGTTTGCTTTTTGTCTGTGCAGTCACTATAGTTCCATCAGCCAACGAGAATCGATACAATGGGGTTTCTGCATGGCCATGGATATAAGCTGTTGAGGAAAATATCCCATTACTAGTAACTACAATCGGCAAAACAAATACATATAGGGAAGGAGAGGAAAGCAATATACTTCAAGTACAACTTTTTAATAAAGATTAGACCTGCACCAAAATTATAAACAGGCTAAAATAAGAATGCTCAGGAATTATTCTACTACCCCACACCAACAAAACAACCATAGCTGTGTGTATTGTTAGTGCTTCATAGCTGTAGTCCCCAACTCCTGGGCCGCAGACTGGTTCTGGTCCACAGCCTGTTAGGAACTGGGCCACACAGCAGGAGGTGAGCAGCCAGCATAGCTTCATCTGTATTAACAGCCACTCCCCATCACTCGCATCACTGCCTGCGCTCTGCCTCCTCTCAGATCAGTGGAGGCATTAGATTCTCACAGGAACTCTGAACTCTACTATAAACGACACATGCAAGGGATCTAGGTTGCGTACTCCTTACAAGAATCTAATGTCTGATGATCTGAGGTGTTGATACTAGCACTGGGGAGTGGCTGCAAATACAGATTATCATTAGCAGAGAGGTTTGACTGCACAATAAACGTACACTTGAATCATCCTGAATCCATCCCCTACCCCTTTCCAAAGCCTACCAGTCTGTGGAAAAACTGTCTTCCATGAAGCTGGTTCCTGGTGCCAAAAACGTTGGGCATCACTGCTTTATAGCATGTCAAACACAATTACAAACAAGATCAAGAATCAACCCCAAAGCCAGGCACAATGGTACATGCCTATAGTTCCAGCTCCATGGGAGGCTGAGGGGGTAGGACTACTTAAGCCCAAGAATTTGAGTCCAGCCTGGGCAACATAGTAAGACCCTCATCTCTAAAAAATTAAAAAATAAAAGAACCCCAAAATTCTTTACCTTCTTGATAGTGACGTTTCTGGGACCATGACTGCCCATCATTAAGACTAAAAAATCTTTGAATACACCTTCGGATTATATCTTCAAAGCCAGGCCTCATGGATGATCTCAGTGAATTTGTATCTATATTGACAACCTTTCCTATTAAACAGAAAATAAAATAAAAATTTAAAACTAGCCCACAAGTATTTATTGGCTACCTACACATGGCTTAGCACCGAAAAACAAAATAAAAGATACTAAATCTTTGCTCCACCTTCTCTAATCCAAATTTCTACTATATCCAGAACTTTTCTCCTTAAGGACACAGGGCTGGCAGGATTCTCTTACATTTAAAAGTTCTGCTGTGGGGTATAACAACATACTTGGTCTTTGTCCAGGTTCCTAGCGCAGAGTTCCCACCTAAAAGCCTCAGAAATTTCTGAGTAAAAAAGTATCTTTTAGCTATTCACAAACAATCCCTTTCCTTTATGAAAATACTTGTTTATGCTAATGAGGTTACTTAGGGTGGGGCTCCTAGGTCACATCAGGATGGGGCTGATCACCACAAAGACCAAGTGATTAAAGGATTAGGAACTTTCAGCCCCACCCCCTGATGGGGGGGGTAAAGAGGCGCCTGGAGATTAAACTCTATAAAAACTCTTGAACAAGAGCTTTGATGAGCTTCCAAGTTGGTGAACACACTGAGGTGCTAGGAGGGCTGCAAGCCCAGAGAGGGCACAGAAATTCCAAGCCCCTTTCCCATCCTCCAATACCTTGCCCTGTACACCTTCCATCTGGCTGTTCCCAAGTTGTATCTTCCATAATAAACCAGTACACATGAGTAAAGTGTTCCCTGATTTCTTGAGTCATTCCAGCAAATCATCAAACCTGAGGAGGGTCATGCCTGATTTATGGTCAATCAGAAGCACAGAAGGCCCAGACTTACAACTGGCATCTGAAGTGCAGGCAATCTTATGGGATTGAGCCCTTAAACTTGTAGGACCTGATGCTAACTCCAGGTAGATAGTATCAGAACTGAAACTGTTGGGCACCCAGCTGATGTAAGAGAACTGGTCAGTATAGAAAAAAACCCACACATCTGGTGTCAGAAGTGGTATGTGAGTATAGAGAAACAGTCCTTTCCCAGATGCAGACAGAATATGACCGTATGACACAACTCATTTTAGTTTCTGAACATACAGAATATAACATGCCCAGATAACCTTAAGCTCATTTCTGTTTAAAGGAAAAAATAAAATACAGGAGTGAAATTGTTCATCTGAAGTTATTCTGTCCCTGCAATTATGAAGCAAGAAAAAATACTTGCCTAAACAGCTAGCAGCAATACTTTTTTGCATCTGAAAGATGATTGCACTTTTGTACACTTAAAACCTAAACTGGGAAGGTTAGCCAAATACTCATTTCCATAATTCTGGAAGTTTCTGACTACTTCTGCTTAATACTAAATAAGCTGAAGGCCAGGCATGGTGGCTCACACCTGTAATCCCAGCACTCTGGGAGCTTGAGGTGGGAGGATCACTTGAGGCCAGGGGTTCTAGATCAGCCTGAGCAACATAGCAAGATACCATATCTATAAAAAGTTTAAAAAATTAGCCAGGCATGGTAGTGAGCACCTGTAGTCCCAGCTACTAGAGAGGCTAAGGTGGGAGGATCACTCAAGCCTGAGTTTGAGGTTGCAGTGAGCTATGGTGACACTGCTGCACTCTACATAGGCAACAAAGCAAGATCCTGTTTCCAAAAAAAAAAAGACACACACTGGAGACACCAAATATACATACTCCAAAATGCTATGAAATTAAAGAAGGTTGCATGAAGGTAATGGTCCTTAAAAACTGGTTAAGTCTTTTCACTCTGAGCAGCACCAGGGTGGTTAGCAAGCACAAGTGCCTCATAAAAAGTGGCAGAAAGGGAGCTAAGAAGAAAGTGGTCAATCCATTTCCTAAAAAAGGTTGGTATGGTGTAAGGGTATTAGCTATGTCCAACTGAAAACACACTGGTCAAAAGAGCTCAAATAACCAAAACTGCATCTGATAGCGTCAAGAATTGTTTTTGAAGTGAACCCTGCTAATCTATAGAATGACAACACTGGATTTAGAAAATTCAAATTATTTTTTGAGAATGTCCAGGGCAAAAACTGTGTGACCAACTTCCATGGCATGGAATTTGCCTGGGACAAAATGTGCTCCAAGGTCAAAAATGGCAGACTATGAAGCTCATGTTGACATCAGAACTACCAATAGTTATCTGTTTTGTCTGTTCTGTGTAGCTTTTACTAAAAAGTGCACCACTCCAATCCAGGCAACCTCTTATGCTCAGCATCAACAGGTCTGCTAAATCCCAAAGACAGAAATCAGAACCCAAGAGGTACAAACAAATGACTTGAAAGAAATGTCAATAAACTGATACCAGACAGATTAGGAAAGACATTTTAAAAAGAACGCTTGTTGATATATTTATCCTCTCCATGATATGTTCATTAGAAAAGCAAAAATACTGAGGAAAATCAAGTTTGAACTGGGAAAATTCATGGAGCTTCACAGTGAAAAGTAGTTCTAGAAAAGCTACTGGGGATGAAAAAGGCACTCATGTTGAATGAGCTGATGGAGATAAGCCACCAGCCCAAAAATCTGTTTAAATTCAGACTTTTAGTAGTGACAAAAATCTTATTAGTAAATTTAAAAAATGACTGGGGAGAAGGGACAAATGCATTCCAGAAAGAGTGAATACCTGTGTACTGGTGCCCAAAATAGGGAAGATCTGTTCTCAACTGCCTCTCCTGAGCTTAGCCCTGAGCCACGTGACAAACACAAAATAGACATTTCAGAAAAAGTATGTTGAATGAAACATATCAAGGACAGAGGATAAAATCTCTCCAGACACTAAGAAAGGACTGAGTGCAATAAATCTCCTATAAAATAATGGACAGCAAGTGGAAGGCAACAAAGGTAACTATGGTAAACCAAATCTCAGTCTTAAGTGATGTTAACCAGACAAAAGCATTTGATTTTTCTTGCTTGATAATTTCTAACTTTTATAATAAACATGTATTGCTTTTGTTAATAAGGGAAAATACTAAAGAGATAATTTTTAAAGATGCTACTTGCTAAACTGCTTAAAGATGTTTTATTTTGTATTTTCAATAACAAATGTTACTGTTATTTAGGAGAAAATTAAAACTGCCAAATCTTAAGAGGTGCAGAGAAAGACATACTCCAAAAGGATAACATAACACATAAAAATTGCTGTCACCATGTTTATTTGAAAGTGAATAAATATAGAGACAAAATTCTAGTATAAAGTAATATCCATCAGTGTAAACAGATTAAATTGTCAAATAGGTTTTTTTTCATCTGTGAAAATTAATCTCAGCTTCAAAACAGGTGACTGAGACTGGCATAAAATGGTTGAATGTGAAAACAGATAATTTTCACAATATTACATGTGTATATTATATACACATATTACATATATTATACATACACATACCTAAACAGGTATGTTTTATGTTTTTTTAAACCTATTTCATTTTTATCAAATCGCTTATTGAGGGTCCACATTGTGAGTAAAAATTCTAGTGCCATACACAGCAAAGAGTGCAAATTTTTTTTGGTAGACATGGGGTCTCAATCACCCAGGCTGGTCTCAAACTCTTAGTCTCAAGGGATCCTCCTGTCTCAGCCTCCCAAAGTGCTGGGATTACAGGCATGAGCCACCACGCCCGGCCAGTACAGGCTTTTTAAAATTAGATGCAAATTCTCTTACTAGCCATGATCTTGGACAATAACCCAACCTCTGTTTCCTCATCTCTGAGATAGAGCATATACGACAAATCCTTGACATCACCATTTAGGGTTAGATGACAAGAGTAACCCTGAAGGTAAATATAAATAATATTACTACCACATTTAATTTCATCAATGTGCCTTATCAGCTGCAATGTCTTTAACTCTTTATTCCCGTGGTCAAAAAATGACAGACCAAGATTGAAACTCACATTAATGTCAAGAATTACTCCCAGCAATATTCACTGAATTACTTGTATTTTTGAAAATGTGTTTCTTTATGACAAATGGATTTGAAGTTAGAACTAAAATAATAAATTCTGATGCAAAATGGTATTTGGAGAGTAAGCTAGGCGACTCTACATTTATTTTTTAATTTATTTAGGGAATTTTAAGTGTCAAACATACCCAACTCAAATTGTCAGAGGTTTTAGTGAAATTCTTTTAGAGCTATATGAGAAATAATATGTGTAAAGCATTCACTACAGTAGGTGTAGGTACTTATGTAACAACACAGACTGTGAAAACAGTTAACTCTTATAAAAATTTCCAAAATGAAAACACACACACAGTTTTTACCTGAAAGATCATGTCTAGTAATAAAGCTCTCAGGATTTGATGGAAATGCTCTTTCACCTGTAGTAATGCGACGTGCCACACAGATCATACAGGATTGCAAATCTACAATAAAAATTGTAATCAGACAAGAATTATACTTGACTTTTGGATATGTCTGTTCAATAAGTGAGCAAGGACATAGAATTCTTTAAGAAGAGTTGTAACGATGGAAGTTCGGCTGCTTTGGTTTAATAAACATCACAAACACATGATTGCTCTTACCTTCCCCTTCCTCCATCATAGCTCGTGGCTGAGACAAGGCAAAGCATTGCATTGTTTCATATCTCTGGCGCATTTCAGGACTGGTGTTTATGTCTTCCAGCATATCATGTGGTGTTTTCATCAACATACGGCAATTAAACGTATGGCTTTTTTGTCTCTGGGTCTCGTTTGTCCAGGAAACTCCATTAACTTTGGAAAACAAAGCTCGTCAGTCTATGACCATCAGCAAGAATTCAAGCAGCATTTTCTCATTGCACATGTTTTCCACAGTAATGTCTACACTACCATTTCAGAGTGGCAATATACAAAATATTTGAATAATTTCAGCAGAAATCTCGTATAGTTTGTAATTCACTGTATATTTTGGCCTTATAAAGTGTACACCAAAGTTTGAATTCACTGAGGCCATATTTGAAAATTTTTCCTTTTTTTTTTTTTAAGCACAAAACAAGGTTTATTGAGGAGAGAAAAATAGGATTATAAAGTAAGAGCAAGATATAGGTTTACAGAGCAAGATATAGTCACCAGAGACAATGAATGGGCCCCTTGTACTAAAAAGGCTGAAAATTTTGCTATTAACCACAAGTCTTTCTATACCAGTTTGATCACCTGGCTTCCTAAAAGGTGCATTCAATTTTCTAAGAAATATATTCAAGGAAAAAAATTGTCTAATAATTTAAAAATCCACATTAAGAGCCTACCTGTAGATTTCGGTAAGTTTTTAAGAAAATCCTTTCTGTCTTCTTCATGCAAGATATTGTAGACACTTGTGTTAACCAGGTCCTCCTGCTTATATTGCAGGTATTGTGTGACATTTTCTGACACAAATACAATGTTCCCATCTCGATTCACCACAAATAGGAAACCATCCAAAGCCTAAAATGGGATATGTTAATACAGGCTGTTAACAGAACTGTATCCCACCCAATCCACCCGCATTTTTAAGCAGAAGCCGTAACCCTCAATGTGACTGGATTTGGAGATATGGCCTTCAAGGAGGTGTTAATAATTAAGGATAAGTGAGGTCATAAGGGTGGGGCTCTAATCCATAATAACTGGTATCTCCATAAAGGAAGAGAAAAAGAGATACCAGAGAAAAGGCTATGTGAAGACAGAGACAAACCCAGGAGAGACTAGGAGAAACCAATTCTACCAACCCCTTGATTTTGGACTGCCAGCCTCCAAAACTATAAGAAATAAATTTCTGTTGTTTAAACTACCCAGTCTGTGGTATTTTGTCATGATATGCTTAGCAGACTAAGACAGCAGCAGCCTTAGTAGTAAGCAGAATTTTTAAAAACTACTGTTGCTTTAACAATTACTGCAAACTATAAGCCGCTACACCACTACTTCTATCAACATTAGTACCATTACTATAGGGCTTATAAAAAATTAAACAAACAATTTGGGGGTAAAAAAGACAAATATGGTCAACATAGAATCTGAATTAATGTCTAATCTAATTTTTTTTTAAGAATTATATCTTCAAAGGCACTTTAAAAATAAGAAAATCGGTCTGGCACAGTGGCTCACTCCTGTAATCCTAGCACTTTGGGAGGCTGAGGTGGGAGGATAGCTTTAGGCCATGAGTTTAAGACCAGCTTGAGCGAGAGTGAGACCCTCCTCTCTACTCTCTAGAAAAAAACAGAAAAATTAGCCAGGTGTGGTGGCCCACGCCTGTACTCCCAGCTACTCAGGAGTCTGGGGCAGGCAGACCACTCTAACCCAAGAGTCTGACATTGCAGTGAGCTATCATGACACCAGTGCACTCTAGCCCAGGCAACAAAGTGACACTCTATTCTCAAAAAAAATAAAATAAAATAAAAAAGAAAGAAAGGAAGGGGAAGGGGAAGGAAAGGGAAAAGGAGAAAGAGAAAAGGAGAAGGAGAAGAGGGGGAGGGAAGGGGAAGGGAGAAAGAAAATCATTCTCAGCTCTTCCCACTTTTCCATTTGATATGAAGTAAAGCTGCAGGAACCGCTAACCTTAATGAGAATTTGCAAACAGGAATTTAAAACTGATCAGCTAAAAGCAGGTAGAACAAACTAACTGAAACAAAAACAAATTGGCAAGTGAACTTTATGAAGGGCTTCAGCCCCTGCTTTGAAGTAAGAGAAACATTCTGTGAGTGCTATTTAAGATACCTACTTACAAATACAATGCATGTTTTTAAGCCTTAAAAATTCCTGGAAAAGGTAAAACGATAGTATGCCATATGACTAATCATGCAAAAATGCAAAAAAAGTCTGAGCTAAAATATACAGTCACTCTTCAGTATCTGTGCAGGATTAGTTTCAGGACTTCCTGTGGATACCAAAATCCAAGGGTGCTCAAGTCCCTTACATAAAATGGTATATTTGCATATAGCCTATGCATGCCCTCCCATATACTTTAAATGGCCTCCAGATTACTTACAATACTTAATACAATGTAAATGCTATGTAAACAGTTGCTATATTGTTTTTTTTTATTGTCCTATTGGTATTTTTTATTATTTCTTCCTCCCACCCCCAAATATTTTCAATCCAAGGTTGGCTCAATCTGTGGTGCAGAACCCACATATACAAAGAACCAACTGTACCTAAATATTACTACCTCTGAAATATTTGGTCACCTTTGTGAAAGGTTACCTTTGGTTACCTTTCCTCTCCTGCTTCTTTATACTTTTATATTCGTGTGTGTGTCCCTTCTCAGTTTGCAACTATAATTTATTACGAGGGCAAGTCCTCCTGACTTATGTTTATTATAAATTTAAGAACATTTTAGGCTGGGCTTGGTGGCTCACGCCTGTAATCCCAGCACACTGGGAGGCCAAGGTGACAGGATTGCTTGAGGCCAGGAGTTTGAGACTACCCTGAGCAAGAGTGAAACCCGATCTCTACAAAAAAATAGAAAAATTAGCTGGGCATGGCGGCATGGGGCTGTAGTCCCAGCTTCCGGAGGCTGAGGCAAGAGGATCACTTGGGTCTACAATGAGCTCTGATGGCGCCACTGCACTATAGCCCAAATGACAGCACAGGAGCCTGTCTCAAAAAAAAATAAAAACATTTTACCATCGTATTCAGAATACTGAGTTTTGTCTCACAGAAAGAAACATCTTCTCTTTGTTCTCATTTTCCTAACCAAAATTTTACCATTTTTTATCACTTTATAATATAACCAAAGCGTAGCACAGCTTACTGGACAGCTAAAATCTTTATACTTGCCTGAAGTAAAAGTGGTCCTAAGGAGTCTTTATCAATAACTCCCTGTCCTGTAGAAGACACATCAGCTTTTTGAACATCATCATCATTGGAAATAGCTTTTCCTGAAAAGACAGAAGTTGGTACAAGAAACGGCACATATATCATTTATAGATTAAATCTGCCTTCAAATAGTCCCCAGAACAAGACATAAAGACACATACATGCATGCACACACAAGTACATACAGAACAATTCCTAATAAAAGAATTATGCTACAATTTGGAAATATTAATACTAAACTTCATAGTTACACCCAGGAAGGCAAAATATATCCTAGATTGTCTTTCACTATTAAATGTACTTATCCCATGGCTTTCCAAAAGGGAACCAACACATGACAGTGAGCAACACAGGCATTCTTCCAATTCTGGTTAATTGTTTCTTAAAGAGCGAAGCTGGTCAAATCATTTGTCTATTTCCATACTTGCTAGCCTCAATCAGTTATAGTTCCTACCCAAACAGGGCAGCAAAAGGGCCAGTATAAACACAGTAACACGGTCCTTAGAAAACTGCCTCCCCCAACCCTGCCAGGAATCGGGCCACACAGTAGGAGGCCATAGGCCAGCCAGCAAAGCCCCACCTGAACTCACAGTCACTCCCCACTGCACGCATCACGGACCAAACCAACCCCGCCACCCCACCATCAGATCAGTGACTTCGGACCCTGAGAGGTGCTCGAACCCCATTGCAAACCGCATGTGCGCGTGCACGGGATCCAGGTTGCCCGCTCCCCAGGAGAGCCTAATCATCTGAGGTGGAGCTGGGGCAGCGACTTCCCCGCCTCCTCTGTCCGTGGAAAACTGTCTTACACGAAATCGGTCCCTGGTGTCAAACAGGTTGGGGACCACTGTTCTAAAAGACGAGTGTTTTTCTTACTTTATATTACCTTGCTCTTTTATCTGACGTATCTGTCTTACTGTTTCCTTTAAAATCGCACATTTATCTGGTTTGACATTGAAATTGTCGATATCACTAAGATTAGCAGATATCAGTTCAGCCAACTCTTCAATGTATTTACTCTCCTGCTCCCGTCTCCACTTTTCACCACTGCAGGTAAGACTAAAGGGTGGGGGGAAGGAGGAGAGGGTAAGCCATGACATAACTATCACAAAAGAGCTGTTAGTAGAATTAGCCCCTACATAACATCATTACTTTATCTGTAAACAAATTAAACTCATCCAATAGAAACATTGTTCAAAACATTGCCTTGAAGAAGTGGTACACAACATAGAAATCCACATAGACCTAAATTCAATTCCACCTTTTTGTTAGCCAGGTGGCCTTGGGCAGAGTTGGCCTCAGTTCCTTCATCTGGAAAATAGGGATAAATAATCTTTACCTTACAGAGATAATAAAAAAGCTAACAAATAACAACAGTGGTTGACTACTTATTACTAATGACATTTTATGAATTTTAGATTATTTTTCAACTATTACATTAAAACTCAAATAACATTGACCTTGGCAAATACTTAAAAAGCTACAGAGTAGCACTGTATAGATTACACTATTTTGTTTCTGATTTTTAAATTTCTAATTTCATTCAGTAAAAGAATGATGAATGCTTACAAATGCTAAAAATATCAACTTAGACTCTTAAAAAGGATATAAAAGATTCTTACTTGTAATAATCTTGGTAATCTATTCCTACCTCCTACCCCTTCCAAAATTCTTATGGTACCACAAACTTTATCTTCTATCTCAACCAGCAATTTAAATAAAAAAAGCTATTACATAAGGGTGTCCATATCATCCTTATCACAAAGCAAAACTATAAAAAAATCTAACCAGAGAATATAAATAACAAGAAGTTGAAATGTCACCCTTAAACAAACTGGGGATGAGGAGCTCGGTTAGTCAGGGCATGATTGTGGTAAAGCATCTGGAAATAAGTCACCTACCCTTGTCCTGGAGCATCGCATGGCAATTTGCGTTTTCGTGAATCAGTGGCCAGTGGATCCAAGGAGTTTTCTCCTAATCCACTCATCTTGAATATACATCAGCAACTAGGAAAGAATAATAAGGAGTAAGATAAACACATTATAAAATATCCATGACTCTATGAAGGTACTGACTGTATTGACTGCATATTGTAATTCAGAACTATTTTCTCTAAATGGTTAGATAATCTCAATACCCTTTATCATAAACAAGTGCATTGAAAACAACCTCAGATTTCATACTCCAATTTAATTATGCAGAATGTCCAACACCAAGACAAAGATTTCTCGACTACTACCACAAATGTGCATATTGAGTATCTCACAAAGAATAAGGCATCTACTCCATATTTAATAAAGAGAAAGAGAGACTGATGAGCCTCCAATATTGATAAAATCCTAATTTTATTTATACCCAAGTAAAGCACAAATGAAAGCCTGTAATTTGGTAAGAAGTCTTCAAATGGCCCGGCCCAGTGAAGCATGCCTATAGTCTCAGCTTCTCAGGAGGTTGAAGCAGAAGGATCACTTGAGCCCAAGAGTTCAAGGCTGCAGTGAGCTATGATCGCACCACGGCACTCTGGTCTGGGAGACAAACGGAGACTCAGTCTCTTAAAAAAAAAAAAAAGTCTTCAAATGGAGGGATGGGGAGGAATCTAAATTATTCAGGCTATTTTCAAGGTAGCACTTTTTTCTTTTGAACCATTTCATTAATATTTATTATCCAATGGGTTTTTCCTCTGTTATTTGTATAAATGACATTATAAAACTCCACTACATTCTGTTTAGAAAGTAGATGTAAAATAGGGACATTCCCACGGTAATAGGCAGGGACATTTTGACAGTGATCCACACAGCAAAAATTATTTTAATATTAACTGATGGAAAAATAATATGCTTTGGTTAAAGTTTAATTGATAATGAAGAAGATAACTGTAGAGTATTTCTTGTTGAGAAAGGAACAGATTTTAATACTCAGTGGCTCATATTGAAGACATCTACCAAGCCTTCATTTACTAAGAATTTTGTCTGTACTAAACTTTTGTACAGGAACAAGATAATCACTATTCTAAATAATTCCATGTTAACCAACAAAGTTTGAACATTCTAAACCATTTTTATATGTTAAAATGCATCTCGCATTCCAGCTAAATTTAAATTCTATTAGATATACACGGAAGGACATAAATTTCCACTAGGTGGCACAATACCACCAGAAAGGAAGACAAAGTACTACAAATGAAAAATTCAGTCAAGATGTTGATCAAACTTAAAATATATAGCATTTTTAAAAAATCAAAATAACATGATCATAAATCAAGAATTCTAGATTACCACACTGTCTTTACAGATCTACTAGGTATGAAGTTAGCATCAACAAAATTAATTCTATAATTTTGGTAGTAACATGCAAAGGATGAAAAGCTGAGATGATTTAAAGATTTGCTGTGATTTTTTCCCCACAAGTTTAAATGAAGGAAAGAAAGGGACTTAAAATAACCTTGATTAATAGTGGCTCAACACTATGATTTTAAAACACACTCAGATCACACAATAATCTCAGGAGTACTGTATGTCAACATCACAAAAAACAATGAAAGTCTGTATAAATAATCCAGATTTTAAAGGAACTTAAACAGAAATAACAATTAAATGCAGTATTTGATCCTGGACTGAATTCTGCACTGGAGGAAAGAAGGTAAGGTGGCTCATGCCTATAATCCCAACTTCTCCGGAGGCTGAAGTGAGAAGATCAATTGAGCCCAGGAATTCAAGACCAGCCTAGACAACACAGCAAGACCTTATCTCTTGAAAAAAAAATAATGCCATAAAAGGCTTATAAAGTTTGAATACGGACAATAAAAGTGTGTTATTAATGTTAAATTTACTAAAGTTGATGTAGAGCTATGATTATTTAAGTGACTATCAACATTCTTAGTATCTAGGGCTAAGGGACCATTATACATGCAAATGATGTTCAGACGGTTGGGAAGAATTATATACACTATGAATGAGTAAACCAGAGAACAGAGGAAGGAGAGGAAGGATAGGAAAGGGAGTAGTGGTGGGGTGCAGTGGATCACACCTGTAATCCTAGCACTCTGGGAGACCAAGGCAGGAGGACTGCTTGAGCTCAGGAAGGAGTTCCAGACCAACCTGAGCAAGAGTAACATCCCATCTGTGTTAAAGATAGAAAAATTAGCTGGGCATTGTGGCATACACCTGTAGTCCCAGCTACTGGGAAGGCTGAGGAAGGAGGATCGTTTGAGCCTAGGAGTTGGAGGTTGCAGTGAGCTATGATGATGCCACTGCACTCTAGCCAGGGTGAGAGTGTTTTGTCTCCAAAAAAAAAAAATTAGGGAGTAGGGCAAAATGCTGGCATTAGGTGATCTTGATGGGAGGACAAATTTAAAAATTCTTTACATTATTTTCTTGCAACTTTAAGTTTAAAATTATTTCCAAATAAAAAATTTTTAAAACTATTTCAGTTTTGATTTTCCAATTTTCATATTTAAAAAGAATGATTCCTTAATTATAAAAATAGAATAATTCTAGCTATGTCTCAATAACTGGCTTTATATCATTCAAATGTTTTTTTTAAATTAAGTGGCAAACTATCCATTGAGTAACAACATTTCTTTATTTTAAAGATATAATTTATTTCACATTCTAGATACTATTTCCTTATTTTTCCCCAAGACTGAGTAGAAAAACTATTTGGTGAGCAATAGCATTTCTTTTATTTGAAAGACACAATTTAGTCTATATTCTCAATATCATATCCTTATTTTGCTGTTAAATATAAGCTGAATCCTCAGTACAGCTTACAGTGTCTAACACATAATAGGTAATAGGTGGTGAATAAATATTGAATAAGTAAAAGGAACATTCAAGCCACTAAACCATATTTTAGAATTTCCTTCAATCTGATCTACATAATCATTCAATGCAATCCTATTACTTTAAACTTTTTAAATTTTCACTTCTACCATTGATATAGAATGCCACCATAATGTATTGTGGCAGCATAAACTATGTCAATAGAAAACCTAAACCATGACAATCTCTCAATATGGAAGAAATTAATAAACACAATTATCAGTCTAAACCAGAAATGCATACACATCATTTGTGTGAAGTCAACATTTATGTGCATATAGAAAACCTAAATATGTCTACCTATGCCCTAGACACATTTGGCTTTTTCTCTTGATCTGGTAGAACAAGTTACAAGGTACACATAACCCTGCACAGTCTCCTTGCTACAAAATTTACTCTATCACAGAGTCCAACCTAATTATCCTAAAAACGAACTAATGCAAGGTCATAACTTAAAATCATGATGTTGGGGTTTACCCAAACATTAAGGTATAATTATTTAAAATATAAAATATTTGTTTCATTTTTTTAGGAACAGGTTTGACAGATTTCTAGTTCTCAGACATGTCCACACCTTAGTACTTAGTACATTTACCATGCAACTGTACAAGACTGCAGTTTCTGACCCAAAAAATAATATTAATACATACAATAACTAATATAATTCCTGAGCATAAATGACTGTGACAAATACTTCTGTTTAGTATTCACCTCGGTTATAAACATAAAAAACTGCAAACAGCATTTGTTTCATCTGCCAGGCCTGTTGCATCCTTCTCACTGGAAAGATATATAATATTATCTAGTTTGGTAGATTACTCCTTTTAAGGTATAAAAGGTAAATACCTAGCATAGACATACTAAATCTAGATCATTTTCAGTCAGCAGTCAAGAATGAAGGTAAGAGAAGGGAACACGGCCTGTACCAGGACCATGAAGTTCTGAAGGTTAAGAAACACAGATCAG
>CAUYSK010055875.1:0-18840 GCA_963575035.1 Avahi laniger | reverse complement strand
ACTGTGCAAAGGGATAGAATAGCGTTTTAAATTTCTCTACAGAGGTGGCTTAAGTTCGTGATTTGAGCCCCAGCTTTGCCACTTCCTGCTTGTGGGACCTGCAGGTGATATGGGATAATTCCCCATCTGGGACATGGGGATTATTAATTCACACCTCCTGGGGTTTTTGGGGAATCGATTCAATCACACATTCCAACATAACTGTTCAAACAGCAAAGTGCTGTGTGGACCTCAGGGAATATGACTGAAATAAACTCACCAAGTGCGAGCGGAAAGATCTTAATATTGTCGTGGACCCCTCTTAACGTGGGACCTGAGTGTCGAGTCACATTCCCAGGGGAGCTACAGAAACGACCAACTTCCGTTCGCTGGCTTTGAGCAAAAACTCAAGGAGAACCTTGAGTTTCGGAGACAGGCTTCATGCTTGAAATCTGGGGCTGGAGCAGGGTTTCCTGACCTGGGAAAGGCATTTGGATAGAAACTTTTCTTTTCTTTTTTTTTTTGAGACAGAGTGTTACTCTGTTGCCCCAGCTAGAGTGAGTGCCGTGGCGTCAGCCTAGCTCATAGCAACCTCAAACTCCTGGGCTCAAACGATCCTCCTGCCTCAGCCTCCCGAGTAGCTGGGACCACAGGCATGCGCCACCATGCCCGGCTAATTTTTTCTATATATTTTTAGTTGTTCAGATAATTTATTTCTATTTTTTTCAGTAGAGTCGGGGTCTCGCTCTTGCTCAGGCTGGTCTCGAACTCCTGAGCTCAAACAATCCGCCCGCCTTGGCCTCCCAGAGTGCTAGCATTACAGGCGTGAGCCACCGCGCCTGGCCAGAAACTTTTCTTGATTGTCGCCTAAGGCTATGGCTGATACCAAGTGATTTACCAACCTGTTCTGCAGTCAGCACCTGGCCAAGTCACCCAGTGGCTCGGTGGCAAGACCTGCAAAGTCCCGACATCACCATGGAATTTAAGCCCTGAGCTGCCACAGGGTCTGATTCTGCAATGGGGATTCTGCCGGGTGAGGAATAGTCAACTACAAAATGAGAGAGAGAGAGAGAGAGAGACTGCAACAGTCAGAAAACAAACCTCCCCTGAAGATGAGCCTGCCATTCTACATGCAAAAACACATGTGAGCAAAACTATTGCTAAGGGAAAGAGAGAAAGAAAGGAATACAGGAAGCACAGTCAACTAGAGGGAGACGAATTCACTTCAGACTATAAGAAATAAGCAAAAGCTAGTAATGACTATAAAAACATATGCTGAAGATCCTCAAAGGGCTGACAAAGGGAATAGCATCTATGAAAAAGAATGAAAATTAATGAAATGAAAAGCAGGCAGAGACCAAACAGGAACACAAGATATAGAAAGGATCAATTAGAAATCAGGAAATGAGGACTGTAGTTTGGATTTAGTAATGAAACCTCAGTAGACGGAATTAACCCTGGACACAACTGAGGAATTAGGGAATCAGAGCCGGGGCTGAGGAGTTCATCAAGGACTCAACCCACAGTGATGAATTAAAAACAGGAAAGGGCAGTTCAGAGACACAGAAGGAAGAACGAAAGGTTCCGGTTCATGTCAACCAGAGTTCTGGAAGACAACAGTGGAGATGAAGGAGAGGCAGTATCTGATAAAATACTGAGTACAGATCTTCCCATAACTGAAGAATGACATGAGTTCTAGCATTGAAAAAGCACCGTGAATGACAAATAGAGTAAATCCACACCTGGACAGATGGTAGTGCAACTTTATAAAGCACAAACCTGAAATACTAACTCTTAAAAGCTCCATAGAGAAAAGACAGATCACCTGCGAAGGAGCAACAGCTAGCCTGACGACAGACGTCTCACCTGCAGCGACTGGCCGCCAGAGGCCCGTGAAGAAGCATCTTGAAAATGCTGAGGAAGCGTGACTGTCAGCCTGGAAGTCTGTGCTCAGCTAAGCCAGCAGTGAGGAAGGAGCAGGAAGCAGGCGGGAGTGGGGAGCAGGGGGTGGGTGCGAGGCACACTGTCTGGGGGACGGACGCACTTACAACTTTGGCTCGAACTGCATAAAAGCAAATTATGTAGCCAAAACATTTGTGCCCCCTTCATGGTCTGAAATACTAGCGAATTAGAGGAGGATTAAATACTGCAAAGACCTGACTCTCAAGGTTAGAACCTGTCAAGGCAGATGAAGCTTCTCTACCATGCCACAGAACTCTCGGGCCACGTGACACACACAGGCCTTAAGGGAGATTAAAAAAAAAAAAATGCTCTGGGTGCTGGAGTCCAGAGAGAAAACTTCTAGCAGCAAGATCCAAAGCTCCGGGGTGAGGCCAGGCTGGTACTGCCTCTTCAGCTCTGGAATCACATCAACTCCAGAGCTGATGTGTTTGACGGCTGCATCTGCCACAGGACCGACCATGGAGCCTGGCAGATAGTAAGTACTCGATGACAGGAGATGACACTGCGAAGGAGACCTACCCAAGACCAAACTGTATAACAGAGCGCTGCTAACCATCCCGGGCACTTCCAAAGGAAATCTCTATTTTCTGTGTTCACTACGTCACCCACAGAATTAGCAGCCAGGGAACAGACAACGGCTGGGAGGTGCTCTCACCTACCCCACTTGGAAGCCCCGGTCCAGCCATGGCAATAGTCTAATGGTAGCATCTCCCCTAGAACAGTGGAGAAGCGTTTTATGAAACAGAACAATATTAGGGAGTCCAGAGCTACCAATAAAAAGACAAAAAAGAAAAACAGAAAGAGACAAAAGTGGATTCCTGTAGAACCCCAAAAAAGAGAAAAAACAGAAACAGAAGAATGAAGACATCGATAATCGAGAGAGAGAAAAAAGAAATAGTAGAGAAGAAAAAGATAAATCATGAATGTCTACAGAAACTACCTTGCAAAGGTTAACAGTAGAGGCTCAATAATTTTTAAAGTTTTAAAAAAGTTTATTGTTTTCTTTGAAATGATAAAGACATTTAAAAATTTGGAAAACAATTAGCTTTTGGTATTTTTAAAAATCTTGTTAGTATTTTGGTATATTTTCTATCAGAGTTCTAAAAAATGTATAAGGTAATTCTTGAAAATCATTATAATATATATCTAATTAAAAGAATGAAGATGCTATAAAGGCACGTTCAAATATGCAAAAAGAAGAAAGCTTGATACACACTGATGCTTGCTGGAGAAATACTAAAGGATGAACTTCATCTGGAAGAAAAGTGAATATTGAGATTAAAAAATGGGATGCGACCTCCCCCCAGCCTAGAAACTGGTGATACGTGTTGGCTGCAAATTTACATAACTATTGACTGTAACCAGAACAACAAAAAAGCAACACCAAAATTTTGTGCGAGAACAAAAAAAATGGAGTTGTAGAGAGGGCAGTTTCAACTCTCTTCCATCTGATTGTTGCCGTGTAGGAAGGAAGCCTGGTGTTTCCAGTTCACTGGTTTTTCAAGACAATCCAAAAAGCCAGAACTTTTATGTGAACTGTCCTGATGTTTAAGAGCTCGCAACAAAAGTTTTTAGCACACCCGGCTATTCGGCACTTTGTAGGTTAAATAAAACTTCAGCCAGCCATTCAGCCTGCAGTTGGTGATACTTAATGTCCCTCTGCTCTCTGGTGTCTGTCAGGGGCAGAGCAGGGAAGTCTTCACAGAGGAGGCGGTGCTTGTGCCCGGAAGTGGAGGAAGGATGGGACTGGAGCAAGTGGGGAGTCTTGGGAAATAATAAACTTGATGGGGTGTGGTTTGGGGGGAGGGGTGGGGGTGGACTGGGGCTGGAGACACTTGAGTCTCGTCCGGCATCCTTGTGCCCCCCCTCCTGTTAGAGCTGGAAGCTGGCCTGTTTTGAGTCGTGCCGTGTAGTGTCTTACCTCATTTCCCGGGATGGTGGCAGTGAAGAAATGAACACTGTTTGGTGACGAGGGTGAGCACGCCAACAAAAAAGGCACAGAGGAGAAATCCAGAGACATGTGGGGGAGTGTGCGGTGTGACGCTTCCCAGGCAGCGACGTCGTGTGTCAGCCGGTCCTTCAGTTGGAAACAGCGATCTGGCAGGCAGGGCTGCAGTTCACGTGGATTTCTCAACAGGTGCGTCCCGGCTCCGAGTTTTCTGAACGGCAGTGCTGCAGTGCTCAGAACAGGCTTGGCGCCTTTGACACCAGACCGGACAAACGAGCAGAGGGAAGCGGGTGATGAGTCAGGAGCCCCAGGTTGTTCCTGCCTCAGCAGCTTCCGAGGCGGAGCCGTCTTGCAGGGATTTACATTCCAAAGCCAGTGAGTGAGGCCGCAGTCCCCGAAGTTGCCCTTAAAATACAATGCACAGTTCAGTGTGTGCAACACTGTATGGTAATGTGTATAATGTACGTGTCAATATGCCATAGAGTACCTACAGCAAGAGAATTTCTGTTATTTAAATTATCTTTTTATCACTCTCTTTTTCTCCATGTTTATATTTTGATGATGTATGAGCTAAATGCTTATATGTTGCAACTGCATTGTGTGACCTTGAGCATTAAAAGAAAATTATCGCTTTGGGCCTCAGCAAAATAAAAGCTCAAAATCCAGCTCAAAATCATTGACTCTTTCTTTGTCATTGTAATCGAGTGTCCTTGTTGCAGAAGGCAGGGTAGAATGTGGTTATGGACACAGGGTCTGCTTTGGGCAGATTGGGTTTCATAAGTGTATGACTCTGGGAAAGCGCACCTTGGGTTTTTTTTTCTTTATAAATCTGTAAAATGGGGGTAATAGCATCTGCCTTATAGCAATGCTGTGAGGATTAAATGATCCTTGTAAAATGTTTACGCTAATGCTTGGCACATAGTATTTGCTCAATAAATGGTACCTATTATTATTACTACTGTTATTATTTGTAAAGCACTGCAGTAAGTGCTGTTGGGAATATAAAAGAAGGAGTTGAAATGGATTTTGCAGAAACTGGTACAATCTGTCTAATCAAGACTCACTCGTGCCGGCTAATGTAAGAAGAGTTTATTGTGAGGATGTAACACGCAATGTTAGGGCTGTCCCGGGGCGGGGGGGTTCTCTGGGAAGCAGGTGCTGAGAAGGAAATTGACACAGGGGCCATTTCTGGAGAGTTCGGTTGGGCTCAGGGCCTGTGGAAGCCAGGCAAAGGCAGCAAGATGGGGCAGAGGGAGAGTCTCACAGTCATCCCGCAGACGCGACACTGGGGGATGGCCCTCAGCTCTGCTGCCCGCATCCAGCCAGTTGCGCAGTGTGTGGAGTCTGTTTCTCACGTCTGTGTCCTCTCCTCTGGCCGGTCCTGGCAGGATCTCCTTAATTGCTTGTCTTGGCTTCGTTCTCTCCTTCCCAACCCATCTCGTTTGTTGGCCAGATTAATATTCTTGAAATGCCCCATGATGCCACATTCTTTGACTCACTATTGTCCTCTGGACAAAGTTCAGCCTCTTGTCTTGGCATCTCAAAGCTTCTTTGACCTGGCCCAGGTTGTCTTTCCAGCTGGCATTCCACGTTTTCCGTGTTGTTGGTGGCTGCACTCCACGCATCTAGAATGCGTCCCCAGGTGGGTTCCAGGCTTCCCTACCTCCATGCCTCTGGGTGGCTTCCTTCCCCCGTGTGTTGTTCCCCTATTCTCCTGAGTCCTTGATTCATCTTTCTTGTCTGATTTACTCAGCCAAATATCGCCCACTTTGCTCTCGTCTGAGCCCGTCAGACTCCGTCTGAATCTCTCTGCCCCTTCTTACCACTTGTGAACCATATTGCATGCATTCTACACAGATTTCATCTTCCTGCTGAGCACCTGAGCCCAAGGGTGGCTTGAGCTGACTTCCCCCTCCCCTCGCCCCGAGCCACTCCAAATAAACACATAATCTGAGTAAAGACAGAGTCTCGCTGTTCTCATCTAGCTCAGGACAGTTTCCACAGTGTCTGCCACCTCTAAGCTCTGCCAATGTAGGAAATCTGGAGTTGCCCCAGATCCTTCTAGACTGGAAGGTCGTCAAGGACAGGCTGAGGTCCAGTCATCTTACACTCCTCCGCAGCACGTGGTCGGGCCGGTTGCAAAGTACGGCCGTTAGCGAGTCCTCGTTGGTCGAATCAGTGGATGGATGGATGGATGCGTGAACCCGCATACAGCCTGCCTTCAGTGTTCTTTCCCCCTTTTTCTCCACGGAGGTGAAGCATACTTTTGTTTCCCTCTGCCGGGCGACTGTGCCACGGGCTGCAGATCCCAGCAGCAAACCTTCGTTTGCCGTCTCAGACCCTGCGTGAGAAGCAGCAGAGAACCCGCGGCTTTAGGCAGGTGGCTCATGTCCCATGCAGTGTGGCCCGCTGCCCTCAGAGGCTGCCCCCGGCCCTGCCCCGCTAGGGTGTGCGCAGGCCGTGTTCTGTGGCCTGTGCCTTCCTCTCTCCATCCGCGCATGGAAAAAGCTCCTATTATCACTTCCCAGTTTCAACCTGGCCTTGAAAATAAATACAGAAAAAGTGCCTGGGGTGAAGACCGGGTCCTGCTGGTGCTGCCTCGCCAGGCTCCCTTTTCCTCTCCCACCTGCTTCTGGGCTCCAGCCAGCCGTCGCCTGCCTCCTCAGGCTTTGCCCAGGCTGCGTCCTCAGCTGGGGACACCCTCCTCGACACCCCTCTCCTCACCCCACAGCTCCCCCCGGCCAGCTCCTCTCCAGCCGTTAGATTTCAGCTGAGATGTCAGGAATGCCCTGACCACCCTGGCCCGCCTCGTCTCCCTGGGCTCACCTCCGCGGTGCCCACCCGCACCTGCGTTCATCGCGCGGATTGTCATTGCTTCCAGGGCTCCTTGCTGGTCTGTCTCCTCCACGAAGGCAGGGCGGGGTGTGCCTTGCTCACCACGGCCTCCCCGGCCACGCAGCACACGTGCGGTAAACGAATGGGTGGGGCCGCATGGATGGGGGGGCAGGATGGACGGGGAGACAGGGGCCGGGTGGTATGTACCTGTCAGCTACCGCCTTAGAGTTGTGCACGCCAACCACGGAACCTCAGCGGCACTCAGTGACAAGCGCTCACTGTTCATGCGTCCGAGTTACCTGGCGGTCAGCTAGGCAGCACTGGCGATCTTGGCCGGGCTCACTTACACGTCTCGAGGCCGGCTGTTTGGCTAAGGTGACCGGGGCAACGCGGGCTAGCCCAGGCCTGCGCTCCTGGTGACGGCAGGGGTGCGAGGCCACGTGCAAACACACAAGGCCTCTGGGGCCCGGGCTGGAACTGGCACACCGTAGCCAAAGCAGGCCACGGCCGGCTCCGATTCAGGGAGTGCAGTAATAGATTTCTCCCACTCAGCGAGAGAGGAGTTGCAGTCACGCGGCAAACACTGTGAGCACAGGAAGACGCTGAAGAAGTGGGGCCATTAATGCAATTAGCCTGCCTCACGGGGCATCGAAAGTCCCAGGTCAGAGCTCCCAGCTCACCGGGGCCTCAGGGAAGTCAGACATGCCAGACGGGCTCTCGGGCTTCTCACCTGAAATAAGGGAATGATGTCTATCTGCCCAACTCACGCAATTCCAAGGAATCTATTTCTTCTTTCTTCAGCCCAGTCTCAGCTTTGGGAAGGACTGTGAAGTGTGGTGACGTGGGCAGCAGAAGCAATCGGCCCCCAGAACTGGGGAGGAAAGCAGGGTAGTGGAGAGAGGTGGACAGTGAGGCTGGGAACCTGTCCTCCGGCTCCACACCTCGGGCTTCCGACATCTCAGGTTCTCCGTTGTTAATCGGTGGCCCTCTGGGGCCTAATAAATAATGGACGTAAGTGGGTTTTGAAAAGCATCAAGCATTGTGTGGTTGTAAGGTATTATTAGAAACGGGTACCACCTTTGCCAAAGTAGCTATTTGACAAGTCTGGCTGCACCCCCGTGGTACTTCCTCTGTCTCCCCAGATGAGACAGTTGGAAGAAACTGTTCTGCAAAGATGCTTGCTTAGTCCAAGAAAATGACAAGCGGGACTTCCTGAGTGTTCTTTTTCTGCATGAACACCGCGAGGCTCTGCCTGCAAAATTGCTGGCGATTGTACCACACATCCCTCTGCTTGGTGTCTGCCCTGAGGAGAGAAATGCTGGAGTTGGTGGTTTCTCCAGGGTGTTTTGTTTTTTCAGTTCTGCTTGCTCATCCCCTCAGATAAATGCCAGAGAAGCAGGCATCTCCTCCCTCCTCTTCCTTCCTCCCTCCCTGAAGTTGATGGCCTTTGGTGATTAGCAATATCTTCTCTGAAATGCTAATGGGAGGTTCACCTGGGCACTTGAGCTAAACTGGATCCGTGGGCATTTCTCCCACTGGCTCTGGAGGAAGAAAACCAGCAAAACAGCAGCCCCTCTGTGGCTCTGGAGATAGTCACGGGGGTGGAAGGTGGGGCCTGAGGCCTTTCATTCCCTAACTCAGAGAGGGGGTTTGGAAAGACGGGAGGCCGAGGCCAGGGTGTGGTAATACTTCTCAGTCTGGGCCCCGTCTGAGTCCTCGCGGCCTCTGGCTTGCACCACGTCGTTGGTTTTAGTGGCTCAAGCACAGGCTGCCTTGCTTTCTCCCGGAGGCTTCACATGCCTCCAGAGGCTGTCACTCTGGATGGCTGTGTGGAAACACCTGGCCCAGGAGGCATCCAATTTCCACAGAGCAAAAGGAAGCGCTTGAATGCCTCTTGCTGAGCGCACATTGTTATTTTTCTCTTCCCTCTCTCATGAATCATTCTGCCTGGAATCTTCCCTGGAAGGGTTCATCTGGCTAATGATTCTGTCCCCAGATCAGGGATTGAGGCGCACCGATGAGTGACAAGCAGAGGTGGCTAAGATTTTGAGGGTAGGGGAGCCTTAGGTTTGGGCTCACTTGGTACTGGGCTCGGGCTGTGGCTACAGCACAGGCCGGCGAGTGTCAGCTGAGCCGCAGTTTCCTAACCCGGAGCTCCTCTAGGTTTGTGGCCAGCACTAAGTGAGAGCAGGTGTGTGAACTGCCGTGCACAGATGGGCTTTGAATCTGATTGCAGAATGATCAACCCTTGAGCCTACTGACTCCTCACCCCACTGCACCGGTGGCTGCCATGACCTCATGGTCTTGTCCTTTACAGCAAGGGAAATCAAGGCAGGGGGCCCAGCAGGCTCTGACTTCCAGGAAGTGTTTCTCTTGTTTCATGTTTACTTCTGGGATGGAGATGGCAAGGCAGGAGAGCAAGAATGGGCGTGCGTCCTTGGGCGAGTTATTTAATCTCTCTGATCTTCTTGACAATGGGAATGGCAGCGCTGGCTTTGTAGGGGAAGTTTAGAAGTATGCGTAGAGTCTGGCACAGAGTTGGTGGAGTGGTACTTGATGAGTGGCAGCTGGGTTAATTTCACAGCCCACACGACTCTGGTTTTACCAGTAGGGGCGCAGGGGAGTCACGTTCCCCTCCCAGCTCTGCCACTGGCATTCCTCATGGCGTCACAGCAGGCTGCCACTGCTGGGTCCTGGGGTCTCCGGAGGTATCTCACATGTGCCATGAGCAAGTCTGCTCATGCCGTAGTTGCCTTCTTGCCCCTGCAGGGTGTGCCCTCGTGGGATCACTGCCTCTCTTCCAGCACCTGGTCCTGGTGCTGTGTGGCTGTGTGCCTTCAGGAGCCACCGGGTTCCTGTCGGTCTGTGTTGCCTCGGAACCATCCCTGCTCTAAGCCAAGGTGTTGAAGAAGCCCTTCCTTTAACTTTGCCAAGCTTTATCATGAAATATCATGGTGTCCCCATGAGACATTTGAACTGGGCCTTGAAGTGTGCGTAGGAGCTCACCAGGTGAAGGGTAAATGTAACATTTATATTTTACTCAGAGGCCACCTCTTCTCCCAGAGTGACTTGCTTTTTATCAGATTATGAAGTCAATTATACAAATCGATGCCGGGGTTGCCTGCCTGCACCTCTAATCTCAGTTTGGGTTAGGAACTCCCTGCTATTGTAGCAGCAGCTCACATCTCTGCCAACCCCAGCTGCAGCAGGACTCTGAGCTGGACACTGTAAAGGAAATGGCGCGTGTGACCTCTACGAGGAGAACCTTAGCGTTTGAGATTGGTGTGCGGCGCTGCACACATGGCGCTCTCGTACAAGTTAGTAAACCAGGATTTGTCAGGCAACACGTGGAATGTGTGCCTGAGGGAAGTAGTTCTGTCTCCCTAACTGTAGTATCTCAGCAGCCTCCTAACCGGTCTCCTCCTGTCCCGTCTCCTCTAAAAGCAGTTCACCTGTCCCCCAGGCTGCCCCGGGTTTTCCATGACATGGACTGTGGGGTAAGGCCTGAGCTCCTGAACGTGGCCTTCAAGGCTGTTCACCGCCTGGCTCCAAGGAACCCTTTCTGCCTGCGCTTCCCCCGTATCCTGCTGAACTTCTTAACTTCTAGCCTCGCTGAAGCCCTTGCCAGTCCCTGAACATGCATGCACTTCCTCACCCTGTTCCTCATGTCTTCCTGCTTCTCCCCTCACCTGCGCAACTCCTGTACATCCTTTGAGGCCAGGCTTATATGCCCAGTGAAGCCTCTCTGTTCATAGTATCTCCCCTGCTTCTGCTTCCTTTTTTTTTTTTTGAGACAGGGGTCTGGCTATGTTGCCCAGCCTGGTCTTGAACTTCTGAACTCAAACGATCCTCCTTCCTAGCACAGAGCCTGGCACATGCTAACAAATGTTGAACGAATCTGTACATGAGTGATTGAATATGAAAATAGGAAATTAGATGTGACATTCATGTCTTAGGAGGAAGGGGGATTTTGAGTATCTGAGTAAAACATAAAATCTTACATAAGATAGAGGGAAGGAAGGTATCCATGAGATTTCTAAGTCTAGGTAGAACCAAGAAAGTTTTTATCTCCTTTCTGAGCATTTTGGCAAGACTTGTGGAATTGAAGATAAAACTATTAACTTAGAGAAGAAGGAATGAAGGAAGCAAGGGAGGAAGGAAGGAAGGAATATATAGGGGCATGGATAGCAATGAATTTTCAGCTTTAAACATTAATACTGCATATGTAACATTTACTGACTACTCAGGCTGTGCCAGGCACTGTGCATGTATAATCTCATTTAATGCTCTTAGCAACACTACGAGGTAGTTACTCAATTTCTCCAACCCTGAGTTACCAAAGTTGAGATAAACAGTAGTTAGATAGGAGAGGGGCAGAGGTGGAGGGAAGGGCATTCCAGGCAGAAGGAACAGCAAGCGCAAAGGCCCTGACGCAGAGAAGAACTTAGTGCGTTCAAGGGGCAGAGAGAAAGCTGGGGGCTGGAAGACAGTGCACAGGGGCAGATGGCGCAAGATGAGGCCATGGAGGGGCATGGGGACCACACCCTGGAGGGTCTTGTTGGCCACATTAGGGCCTTGGCCTATTATCCTAAAAGCACATTAAAGTTTTGGTCTTTATCCTAAAAGTGATGACAATCCATTGAAGGATTTGAGGCTGGAGGTAGAGAGGGAGGCGGACAGGAACTTGCTGGTAGTAGCATGAATTCGATTTTCAATTTCCAAAGAAGAATTGATTTGAAACATTGGAAGGAGGGAAGAAGTGACCCGGGGGCCAGCTAGGAGGCCGTTGTGGTTGTCCAGGTCAGAGGTGATGGGAACTTTAACCAAGGTGGTGGCAGTGCGGAGGGAGAGGAACCGGTGACTTCAGGAGTGTGGGGGCAGTCGAATGGCTATGGCTTGGTGATGGCTGGGGTGGGGGAGGGAGAAGGCCAGTTTCTAGCTAGAGCGGGCAGGGAACAGCGGTGCCGTCTCCTTGGATAGGAAACCCTGGGGCAGTGGGAGGGAGCTTTGGGGTGGGAATGGGGCACATCTCATGGGGTTGGGGCTCCGTGGAACTCTCCGGGAGGAAATACTGGCTGTAATGAGCACTGAGGTCCCTAGAATTTCTGAAAGCAGGTCCTGGGCCAGACCACCTTCCTTCCTATCAGGTGCCTGTCGGGCATCACGCACCCCTCCTGCAGGGGAGGGCGGCTCAGAGCCTTGCGCAGCTCCTCGACCTTTCGAAGACAGCCAGAGAAAAGGAATCGGCACCGCTGGCGTTCGCGCCTCTGCTGTGTTCCTTGTTGATATTTTACGCATTTCCTGCCATGGAGTACTGTCAGGATCCAGAAGATTCAGTCCTGGAAACCGGAATGCAAAATTCATCGGCATTTTACCCATTCACTTCCCTGATAAGCCAGCCCGCAGCCGTGTCCGTCGTTCGGAAGGGAGAACGCGAGAGTCAAAGAGAAGGGAGCAGGCAGAGCGGTGGCAGCTGGAATCTCTTACTGCTGTGTCCCTGGCACAGCAGTCTGCACCGGGCTGGGAGCAATGTCTGGAGGCCGAGGGGAGAGGAAAGGGAGGCCCGGGGGGTGCAGTCCACCTCCTTGCGTTTGCGGCCATGGTGGACACCTTCGCCTGGAGGTGATTCCTGTGGAACCACTGAGCGTGTCGCCTAATTTATGCCAAAACGGGGCACAGAGGTGTGTTAGGCTGAGAAGTTGCCCACTTTGTTGACATCGAATAGGCTCTTCCTGCTGGAAGGGATCTCCATCCAACTGCCCCACTCTCTGCAGAGTTTCAGGCCCAGAGCTTGGTTCATAATAGGACCACAAAAGCAACCCACTGACCGACTGACCTAGAGTAGCGAGGAGACTTGCCCCAAGTCTCAAAGAGTTATTGCTCGAGCGGGGAACAGAGAATCCACTGCGCTGTGCTGCCAAGTGGCAAGCTAATAAGCACGAGGCGTTTTTCCTCTTTGGTAATAGGACCCGAGACATGAAATACGAGCTTGGCAGAGAGTTCCATATCACATTAAAAGGACAAATAGATTTATATTGGGGTAGTAAGTGCTCACCCGGAGCCTGAGTGTGAATGATTGGCTTCCAGCCTCACTGCTGAAATTCGCTCTGACCCTGGGAGATGCTCACAGAACCAGCCGCCAGCTCCTCCTTTGTGGCTGATCGTCTGTGAATACTGCAGTCAGTGAACGTGTGAGCAAGATTTCCTGCTAGCTCTCAGGTAGCAGATTCTTATAAAGAAATACTAATCACACCAAGCAGAAGAATCACACTGTTTGCATAACTTTCTACTGGTTACAGAACGCTTCTGTGCATGTGTATATTATCTAATTTGGTTTTACTGCGATTCTTAGAGAGTATCATTAATGCCAGATTACAGATGAGGAAGCAGATGAGGTTAATGTCTTGAGGAAGGGCTGGAACTAACCCCGAATGCATTTTTCCAAGTCTGAATGTGAGTATGAAGTAGCCTTCCCAGACCACGGCACTTGCATATTCTGACATTATTTGCTCTTAGGCTTATAACCTGTCATTAAGCCATTAGGCAACTATAATGATTTTGTATTTTTTTCCTGAGACTTTTCCTAAAAGTTTGCTGGACTCAGCATTTGAAAAGGTACTTCCCTGGATCCCTTTTGGTATGTCCTGCACACCATCCGTCCTCAAAGGTAGAGAGGGTCTCCCGAGGAGTTTATCTGGAAGGTTAACCAACGGACAGGAATTGATAGCGAGGACCCTAAGGGTTTGTTTGACGTGCACCGTAAAAATGAAACTCATTCAATAACAGACCCCACTCACTGAGCTCCTTGAAAATCTAACCTTTGCCCCTGTTGTGGAATGGATTGAGACTGCCTTTGAAAATCTTTGCAGAGTTCTACAAGGTTAAAAAGAAAAGAATATATATATACACACACATACACACACACAAGCCCGAAATCAGATCCTTCTTGTTTCTCCTTCTCTCTTTTCCAAAAATCAATTGGCAAGAATCTGCAGAGTTGCCAGGATGAGGTCATGGGTAATAACTCACGTGGCTTTCAGAAACATAAATCATCAGCCTGGTGTAGTGACTTTCCACCCTGTGGCAAGCTTTAGTGAGCAGTAGCTGCAATGTGCATAAAATACTTGGACTGCATCGTGGCCGTGGATTTTCTTCCATGCGGCCTTCTCATCAGAAGGTCAAGGACATTCATCTTGCATCCTATTAACGTCAGGTGAATGCACACATGGCTGGAGGCGCCTTCTCCGTGAAGATTGGCAGCTCTTGCCCCGGCTGGTCTTGCAACGTGATTTAATGGGGTGAAGGTGCAGACAGCTGTGCCAGGGTGGGGGCCCGCCCTGCTCTGGGTTTGAATCCAGCAGGGCCAACACTGGGAAGAGTGAGATTTTTGGGAAGGTTTTTTGGAGTCACAAGCCTGAGGCTACATGGTTTTTTTTTTTAGCAGATACAACACTAACATTAAAAAGTGAATTTGAATATATTTTGTCAGATTTGTGCTCTTCATATTCTCTTACCCTGGGTCTCTAATCACATTTTGTTACCTGTCTAACCCCTGGGGATATTTAGGCTTGTCACAACTAGAGGAGATGTCACCCTACTATGACCCAATAATGACCTTCCCAGGGCCAATTGATATCGAGTATTTTTTTTAGTTTACTACCTCTCCCTTTATTAAAGGAGTAATGCCTATTATTTAGAAGATTTGGAAAATACAGAAGAGCACAATAATTAATTAGTAGAGGAATTGGCAACCTATGACACATAGGCCAAATCCAGTCCTTCACCTGTTTGTGTAAATAAAGTTTTATTGGAACAGCTGTGTGCATTCATTTCTGTCTCATCTGTGCCTATTCTTGTTCAGCCAGGACAGAGTTGAGTAGTTGCAGCAGAGACTGTATCGCCTGCAAAATCTAAAATATTTGCTATCTGGCCCCTTATGGAAAAAGTCTGCCAAGTCTTGCCTTAGCATATAAATCCTTAGTACATACTTATTGATGAAATGAATTGATCTGTAATCCCACCACCTAAAAGTAACCATGATTAACATTTTGGTGTATATTCTTTAGTCTTTTCTCTATGTGTACGTAGTTATAATTCCATTTTGGGAGGACTAAACCATACGTTCTATTTTTATAATCTACTTCTGTCATTTAACAGTATAGTATGGGCATTTTCCAAGGCCGTGGACTATTCTTGAATGACATGAATCTTAAACGACACAGGAGTTTATTGCCTGGATGTGCCAGGATTATTTTTAAAAAGCTCCTGTTGCAGGATAGTTATGTCGTATCCAAGTTTTTTCACTTTTATAAACAATGCTGTGATAAATATCCCTGCACATACATTTTTTTAACGTGTATGCCTCTGAGCCTAGAAGGGAGATTATTTTATCTCATACTGCTAATTATTTTTTCGCTTATGTACACCTTACCTTACCACTTCACTGGGGGTTCCTTGAGGCCAGCAATCCTGTTGTGTACACATTTCCATCTCAGCTCCTCTTGCCCTCTAACACAGACATAGTAGGTGATCATTAAATGCTTTGGGGGCGTATATGATAGAATGCTTCTCTCCTTTTCTCTGCTGCTCCGGATGCTGCAAGTCCTGCCTTAGTTGTCCTCCTTCATGAGGCCTCAGCAGACTCCTCCAGGAACCACTATCCCTGCTTTATCTGGTCATCTTATTTTCTATGCCACTCACGTCTTAGACTGGACTCTATAATTCTTCAGAGCTTTCAAAGTGGTGCAATATGCATACATTATCTTCATTTCCTATGGCTGCTATAGCAAATTACCACAAACTTGCTGACTTAAAACAACACACATTTATTCTTTCACAGTTCTGGAATCCAGGAGGCTGAAATCAGTTTCAATGGGCCAAAATCAAGGTGCCAGTGGAGCCGCACTCCCTCCAGAGGCTCTCGGTGAGAAGCTTCTCCTTGGCTCTACCAGCCTCTCGGTGGCTGCCAGCATCCCTTGGCTTGTGGCCACTTCACTGCAATCTCTGCCTCTGTGGTCACATTCCCTTCTCTTCTGTGCCAAATCTCTTTTTTCTTCTCTCCTATAAGAACAGTTGTAGCTGCATTTAGAGTTCACCCAGGTAATCCAGGATAATCTTCTTAAGATCCTTCATTTAATCTTATCTGTGAAGTCATTTTTTTTGCCATTGAAGGTAACATTCACAGGCTCCAGGGATTAGGAGCTGGATCTCTTTTGGGGTCATTATTCAGCCTACCACAGACATCATTTCATTTATTTATTTAAAAATATTTTTGAGGAACCAACTTTGTGGCAGGCACTGGTGCTGTGCCAGCTGCCTTTTATAGCAACAGGGAAGAAAGGGCCTGTCCATGGAGAATGGTGGTCAAAAACGAGTTGAGCACTGGCCGAGCAGCTGGGAGACCCCGGTGCTGGCACCACGTTGGGGTGGGGCTCTCTGTTCCTCAGTTTCTCCTTTTGTGATTAAGATCTTGGACCAATCATTGTTTTCTGAAGTGAGGGATGGTCACTACTGATGGTGCAGGTTGAGTATCCCTTATCTGAAAGGCCTGGGACTAGAAATCCTTTGAATTTGGGGTTTTTCGGATTTTGGAATATTTGCATATACATAATGAGATATCTTGAGGACGGGACCCAAGTCTAAACATGAAATTTACTTATGGTTTGTATGTCTCTTATACACATAGCCTGAAGGTACTTTTATACAGTATTTTTAATAAACTCTGTGTTATGTCCTGCATTTGGACTGTGATGTCACATGAGGTCAGGTGTGGAATTTTCCACTTATGGTGTCGTGTCAGTGCTCAAATAGTTTCAGATTTTGGAGCATTTCATATTTCAGATTTTTAGGTTAGGGATGCTCAATCTGTATATATATACTTGCAGGATGATTTTAGATGGTCCACATCTAAAAGGCAGAACTAAATAACTGACTCACAGATATAGTTATTTCCTTTTTAGTCCTCTGGTCCTTCTTCAACCCTTCCTTCCTTCGACTCTTCTGATTACCTTAAGGAGAAAGTTGCCATTAGGTGCTAGCATGTCTTCAACAATTCTTCTAATACTTGGAAAACTCCTTTTTATCAAAAAGAAAGCAGGCTGGGCACAGTGGCTCATGCCTCTAATCCCAGCACTCTGGGAGGCTGAGGCGGGAGGATCGCTTGAGCTCAGGAGTTTGAGACCAGTCTGAGCAAGAGTGAGATCCCGTCTCTACTAAAAATAGAAAAATTAGGTGGGCAGGGGGTGCGCGCCTGTAGTCCCAGCTACCTGGGAGGCTGAGGCAGGAGGATCGATTGAGCCCAGGAGTTTGAGGTTGCTGTGAGCTAGGCTGATGCCACGGCACTCTAGCCTAGGCAATAGAGCGAGACTCTGTCTCAAAAAAAAAAAAAAAAGTAGATCTCATACTACAGAATCTTGGTAGAATGTGTTAATAATAAAATTATTTTGTGTTGTGTTTATTTTTTCTTTTTTTAAAATTTAATTTAATTTTAACTTTTTTCCTTCTTCCATTAGTGGCAAATGATTTGGGTTTTTCCATTTATGGTAGTACCATAAAGCATTCCACATAAATAGTGAGATGATTTAAAAAGTATATATTAAGTAAATATAGAACAAGTGGTTTTTAGAGGGGGCACATCATAAAGATGGCTGTGCAGTTTGGGAGATTTAGATGTTTCCAGGCTGGCCCCAGATCTTTCACTTCTATTTTAGCTCTTGGGGGAGAGTAGGATTTAAAACATAAAAAGAAGCATCATCAGTCAGAGGACGCAGCTGGGAACTCAGCATTAATGAATTCTGATCTCTTCTCATTTAAATATATCTCATCCTCAGGGACCATTGGGCAGCAGAGCCATGAATATTAATCTCGTGTTGAAATTGATCACACCCTCCTGCTTTAACTCAGCCCCTGGCAGGAGGAGGCGTGGCCTCATTCTGCTGTTCTTTGCATTTCACCGAACATCTGGAAGGCGTGGAGGCAAACTTCTGTCTGACATCTTCATGGGAGGGAATGGCTATTATTTGGACACAGCACAGATGCTGTGGCGAAACCCTCTCTCCCACTCGTTCTGCTTTCTGCTGCCTGCCTCCTACTCGGGGGAACGACTGTTTTAGCAATCTGGGTAAGGTGGTCAGGGGGTTGCGGAGCTGGATTTCTGCTCCCAGACCCCAAGAAAAAAGCAGGACTCTTTTCTTGCATCTTTTCAGGCATGCATATATGTCCAAAGCTAATTCCTTGGTATGTTGGGGACCATACCATTTCTTCTTACATAGGGGAAAATTTTCCTGGTTGACAGCATCATCATCATTATTAAACAACTCTTATTTTTTCAAAATGCTAGCCAATATACTGTGCTTCATTTCTGGAGGGGGTGGTAGTGGTGAGACTTGGAGGGGGAAATGTCAATTATCACCAAGAGCTGCCTTCCTGGCATTTGTGTTCCCCACCCGCTAGGAAGCTGTAAGCAGATAAAACTGCATTCAAGGAAGACGTAGGAGTTGATGTGTTTTCAATCTCCATGCTAAGCCTGGCCGTCGATACCCTGAGTAATTGTGAAATGGGCTAAAGACAGTGTGGAAACCTGGCTCACTTTGTACAGTACACAGGGCAAACACTTATCTCTCCGGCAAGTGGTACAAGATTTGGGGCCAAAAGACTCCTTAATATTTAGATGAAATTAGGCATGTCACTTCACTTCTCTGTGCCTCAGTCTGCTGCTCTGCAAAACAGGATGATAGTGGTGGCTGCCCCTAATGCTGTAGCGTAGGTTCGAGGCGACATCTCATGGGAAGCACTCAGCTCTATAAATGTCTGCTCTTACTCCATCCATCCTGAAGATGGGAAAAGCAAGCCCAAGAGAGGGTAACTGACTTGCCCAAGGTCATACAGCTAGCCAGAGTCAAGGTCAGCCTCCGAACTCAGCTAAGTCTGATGCAGATACGGCTCTTGGCACTGCAGTACCAAAAGGACCCGTTTATCAGGGATGAGACGGTGACAAGACTTGAGAAGGTGCCCATTATAGGGCTGATTCCCCAGGAACCGCGGGGATCAGGGCTGGACCCGTGCAGTGCCTGGCAGAATTTCTGGCAGACTCTGGCGTCGGGCAGGCCTGGGTTTGA
>CAUYSK010055873.1:0-37422 GCA_963575035.1 Avahi laniger | reverse complement strand
GGCCGGGAGCAGCGGCTCACGCCTGTGATCCTAGCACTCTGGGAGGCCGAGGCGGGAGGATCGCTTGAGGTTAGGAGTGCGACACCAGCCTGAGCAAGAGCAAGACCCCGTCTCTACTAAAAATAGAAAAATTAGCCAGGTGCGGTGGTGCTCACCTGTAGTCCCAGCTACTCAGGAGGCTGAGGCAGGAGGATCGCTTGAGCCCAGGAGTTTGAGGTTGCTGTGAGCTAGGATGACGCCATGGCACTCTAGCCCTGGGCAACAGAGTGAGACTCTGTCTCAAAAAAAAAAAAAAAAACAAAAAAAAAACAGAGTAATGGCCATCTCTCCTGGAGCTGGGACACACTCTTCTTCTCCTGCCCTTGGACATCAGAACCCTAGGCTCTCCAGCCTTTGGACCCCAGGACCTATGCCAGCTCCCCACGCCCCTCACACCAGGTTCTCAGGCCCTTTGGACTGAGCCACATGACTGGCATCCCGGGGTCTCCAGCTTACAGACAGCCTATCATGGGACTTCTCAGCCTCTATAATTGTGTGAGCCAATTGCTCTAACAAATGCCCTCTCATATATCTGTCTGTCTGTCTGTATCTACCTGTCCCTTTGGTTCTCCATCTCTCTGGAGAATCCTGGCTCATACACATCCCCACTATGGCCATGATCGAAAAGGCGTGGGATCCAGGGCGATCTGCACTATGTGCCTCCCACAAACGTGTTATATGCTCATCTAGTCAACTAGGACGGCCCCAGCCAGAGTCCTGCCTGTCCCTCTGCCCTTCGCACAAGAGCTCAGCACCATGCCCTGTTCTCAAACAAGCCCTGATCATCTTAGCCAATCTCTGCTGATTATTTTTACTGATTTAATCTTTACACAAACCCTATGAAGGGTTATTCCTCCAGACATCAAGGAAACTAAGACTCAGAGAAAATAAGTCACCTGTATAGATCACTTACAGGGAGAGCCAGGACCCATGTGAAAGCTGTCTGGCCACAGGGCTGGTGCTCTGAGCCCTGCACTGAAGCACTGAGTCCCCACCTGCGTGCTGACTGCTCTCCTGACCCCACACTGGACTCACCTACCCATAAGGAAACCCTGTTATAGGGACTGGCACAGCTTTATGTTTCAGCAACAGAATTTCAGTGGCATTTTCCAGGATGCCCAGCTCTTGCCTCCACCCCAAGAAGGACAGAAAGTGACAAATCTGAGGTCAAAGCTGCAGCAGCCACGAATGGAACTCGGGCTGTGTCTACCCCGTTCCCCAGGCACCTTCCTCTGGGCTGACCGACGGGCACTCTGCTCCACCACTCCCGGCGCGGCCAAGGCCAACACGACTGACAACCGACACCTGTTTAACACTTCTAAGATGCTTCAGTTTTTGGTTTCGGCCATAAGGAATTGCAGGCAGGCAGAGAAGAGGCAAAGAGACAGGGCTGGGAGGAGGTGGCCACGGCAGGGCAGGGTGTTGGCAAAAGCCAAAGGAGGCTGGAGTCAGAATGCAGACCAGGCACTGGATGCCCTCAGAGGTCAGGGGGAGCTGAGGAAGGGGCCCTGCTTCTCTGGCCCATCCCAGAGCAGCTGATCAGCGGGGTCGTCAGTATGGAGGCACCCCAATCTGAAGGCAGGGGGAAGATGGGGGGCTAAGGCGGCAAGGAGTCCTCAGGGAGGAACAGTGCTGTGTCTTGACACAATTGTCCCCTAAAGGAGCTCACATGCTAGAACTAGAGCAGTGTCCATTCCTCCTGAGCCAGGCACTGCGGGGGCTGAACCCACACAGACCGAGTCTCCCCTTCTCCCCCCTACTCCCAGGGACTTGTGTCCATTCACCAACAGTGACTGAGCTACTGCTGTGGCCAGGCACTGTGCTGAGCTCTGGGACACCGCAGTGAAAAATACAAACACAGTCCCAATCCTCACGGGACTTTCTGCCCGCGAGACACAGACACTAAACTAACAAGTAAATAAACAGATGCACATAAACTGGGGTGGGCGCTATAAAAGCGCAGGATGCTATAAGGGAGGGTACTAAAGAGACTAAATTAGATGGCCTGGCATGGAGGGTGGTAGATGCCTGCAAGACAGAAGATCTCACTGAAGAAACGACTTCAACATTGAGAAATGAATGATGAATAGGCGCTAATCAGGTGAACGGGCGATTAGAGGATGGGAGAGCCGCAGAGAGAGGAAACAGTACATGCAAAGGCCCTGCAGTGAGAAAGAGCTTGGCATATTCTACAGGAGGCCAGAGTCGCTGGAAGGTGGTGGATGATGGAGAGAGATGCAGGAGTTGAAGCTGAGGAGGGCAGGGGGCTGGAAAATGCAGGGACAGAGGCCATGGCTAAGAGCTTGGATGTCAAGCTGAGAAGTGGCATGATCATGTTTACACTGCAAGCTCACACGGGCGACCGTGTGGAGCATGGAGCAGGGAAGGGGACCAAAGAGATGAGTTAGGAGGCTGTTGTGGTTGTCCAAGTGGAGGTAAAGTGGCTTGTTCTGAGTGGCGGCAGCAGAGGTGGAGAGAAGAGGACAGGGCTGATAAATACTGAGGCTTCATGATGGATCGGACTGGAGGTGCAAGTATCAACAGCGACTCCTGGGCTTTCAGGTGGATGAAGGTGCTATTCACCAAGACAAAGAAAGCTGGAGGAGAAGCAGATTAGGAGGTAGAGATCAAGAGTCCCATTTTGGATTGTTAAGTTTGAGATATCTCTGAGATCACCAAGTGCAAAGATTAAGAAAGCCACTGGATACAGAGGTCTGGAGCTTTGAAGAGAGGTCTAAGCTGGAAGTATAAATTTTGAAGTTGTGATAAATTGTTTAAATAATGACCCTATGGTGGGCATTAGAATGTGCCTTCTAGCTATGGGGTGATTGATTGACCGAGAGCCGCAGCTGCTGAGCTCTGAAATTCATACCTGCGTTTGCACAGAGAGAGCAGGGCAGGGATGCTTAGCCAGGCCCACTGCTGGGAGACACAGGATTTGTCTGACAGCCAGCTTTCGCTTGAGGGCTTCCTGGCAGCCATGCTGAGCCCTTAGACTGCATGGTAGGCTGGGAGCCTTGCACTCACCCTGTCTTCCCTCCATCTGTCACTCAGGGTTAGACCTGCATGGTGGTCTGATGGCTCTTCCAGCCTCTCCCAGCTCCCTCCCCATTACCTCTCAAAGGTGCTTTCCCTAATAAAATCTGTGCACATTTCATCCCATCTTGGTGTCTACTTCTAAGAGGACCCATCTCACGCAAGCCCCGATTTGTTCACATCTCCTTATATCCGCACCTTGGGTAGTCCCTTCCCATACTGAGTTGTTGCTTTAGGCAGTGGAACAGCAGCAAATATCACACGAGCAGAGGATGGAAAAAGGCTTGCACACTGGGGCTTGCCTTTTCTACTTGCTGCGGTCTGAATGTTTGTGTCCTCCCAAAATTCGTATGTTGAAACCTAATCATCAATGTGTTGGCGTTAGGAGGTGGGGCCTTTGGGAGATGATTAGGCCAGAGGGTGGGGCCCTCGTGAATGGGACTAGTGCTCTTATAAAAAGGACCCCTGAGAGCTGCCTTGCCCCTTCCACCATAGGAAGACACAGCAAGAAAACACCAACTATGAACCAGGAAGCAGCCCTGACCAACAACAAATCTCCCAACACCTTACCATTGGACTTCCCAGCCTCCAAAACTGTGAAAATTAGATTGCTGTTGTTTATAAGCTGCCCAGTCTACGGTATTGTGTTACAGCAGCTCAAAGAGACTAAGACATTCTTGCTTCTGGGAACCTTCTGTACCCATGTGAAAAGGCCTGAGCCAGCCCTTCTGAGGACGAGAAACCATCCCAGCTGTCCCACTGCCAGCCGATGGCCCACAGATGTGAGTGAGGCCAAATGACACCCCCCAACTCCAGCCAAGCTGGCCCAGAACAAAATTCCAACCAACCAACACATGGAATTGTGAGAAATACTAAATGTTGTTCTAGGCTTCTGAGTTTAGGGATGATTTATTACGCAGCAAAAGCTAACTGATACAGGAGTGTGGGACATAAAGCTGGTATTGAAAGCCACGGGAATGAGTGGATCTCAGCGTGGATTTCCAGGTCTCACTCTCATTTTCCCAATTCAAAGCCTTTCCTGGGGCTCTTGCCATTAGCCGGAGCCATTTCTGAAAATTTACTTAGCACTTAACTGTGTTCCAGACAATATACCAAGGAGCTGTGGGCAGACAGTGATAACTAAAACACAGTCTTTACTCTAAAGGAAAAAAATGGGGGGGGGGAGGGGGATCAGAGAAAAATGCTTCTTTAATTTTCTACAAATTAAAGCTTGTTGGATATAAAGTTGGCATGAATATGAAATCTGCCTGGATTCTTCCACCTCGGCTTCATGGCAACACTTTCCACATACCCTCCCTCTCCCTCTCCCTCTCCCTCTCTCCACAGTATTTCGGCCTTCAGTCAACTCCCCATTTTCTCTGAGAGGAGCTGACGGGTCCTTGCTGTCACTTCAAAGTCACAGCTGAGGAGTACGATGCTCCAGTCACGGGGGGGATGGTGCCGTAAGAGACAGCAGGAGAATTGGCACTTGCCGAAGGTTCCAGAGTGCCTTCTTTATCTGCTTACACATTCGGTAAGTAGATCAGCCACTTAGAAAGGACAAAACATCGAAGAGACTTAGATAAAAGACACGATCCGCACTATCACGGATCTCACGGTCGGTCTGCGGAAAGGCTGGCGGTGGGTGAAGTAAGCACACGTGCTAAGGGAGTGCAAAGGAAAAGGACCTCGCATAGCCTGGAGGCAATCAAGGAGTCTTCCCGGAAGAGGGACCTGAGATGAGAGTTTAGCAGGATGAGCAGCTATGAGGCAGGCCCCTGGGGAGGGCCGAGGGCGGTTGGACTGAACCAAAGGGGATGAACAGCAGGGCAAATGGCAGGAAGACGAGGCACACGTGACTCCCAGATTTCTAGCTTGGGGTGGAGGGTGGTACCATTTGCTGGGAGGAGGACAAGATTTGGTAAATGATGATAGGGTCAGTTCTAGACAAGGCGAGCATGAGATACTATGAGGTACTGAGTTATAAACATCCAGGATTCAAGTGGAGAGATTCTGAAACTCAAAAGAGAGTCCCAGGTAGGAAAGCACATTTGGAAGTCATCGGCATATGGGTGACGGCTGGAGCAAAGAGAGACATGTGGGCCACAAGAAGTGAGAAGGCCAGGGTCGGGCTGGGGTGCACTTGCACACACGATTGTCACGCAGCTCCCATCGGGAGGAGGATCCCCATCAGAGCCAACCAGAGGAGAAACTGCCAAGCACGCGAAAGCACCCACAGATGCCACCAAGGTATCCAGGTGCTGCTCCAGCTCTCTTCTCAGCCACCTCTTGTAAATGGCCAAGAAAAGCATTAGCACAGCGATGGTAATGATTAATAACAGATGTCTCCACAAATATTCGCATTTGAATATGGGGTCTAAACCCCATAATAATGCTGACTTTGAAGCCAATATTTGAGTCAAACTCGGGCTCTGCCACCTACTATGATCTTGGATTCTGGAGGCCTTTTTGCTCATCTATAAAACAGGAATAACAATTCGTATACCCCAAAGAGGTGTAAGATATTCCAAGTTTCTAGCACATGGGGGGTGCTCTCTTCAGCTAGCCTCCTAACAGTGGTTCTCAAAATTCAGTGTGCATCAGACACACCTGGAGGCTGTGGCCCCACACTCTGAGTTTTTGATTCAGGACACCTGGGATGGGGCGGAGAACGTGATACCTAAGAAGTTCTTGGCGGTATTGTTGCTGCTGGCCCAGGAAGCACACCACCATACCCTGGGACACGGTGTTCTTCCCAAGGGCCCCTCTAGGGTGAGTGAGCACTCACACCCCATACCCCAAAACTTCTCTGTGGCCCTGGCGAAGGGCTGCAGCATCCGAGCGCTAGGCAGTGAGCACAGGAAGCATGATAAAGCAATGGCAAAGGCAGGGGCAGGTGCACAGCCTTCTCTCTCGGCTGTCACCCAAGGCATCTCTGGGGCTAGAAGTTGAGTGATTCACACCTCTGTGTTTGCAAAGCTGTGACTCAGGGCCCTGGCTGCAGTAGGTGGGCTGCACTGACTCACTCCTCAGGGAGGGTGGCAAGGCGAAGGGAGCAGGTCTGCAGTCACAGCCAACAGTCGAGGCAATGGACTGAGGTCCCCTCCTTATGATGGGCGTGCCCTGGGTGGGAGAGGAGAGAGGTGCAGCGGAGCTGGAGGAAGGCAAAGGCTGTGGAGGGAAGCCGTGTGCGACCTGGGCAGCGTCGGGAAAATCGCCGTCCTCCCAGGCAGGCGGGAGGCCTGTGGCATCTCCTCCCAATTTCAGGTACCTTAACCTCTGCTCTTGGTTAAGAAGACCCTGAAAAGCAAGAACTCCACTCCCTCAGCGTCACCTGTCCCTCTCCATCCCTCTGTGTCCTGGTGACACCCAGCGGCCCTCTCAGCACTCCCAGGTCATCATGTATGGAAATCTCCAGGAAAACCCAGTGGTGGCAAGACCAGAAGGAATAGTATCTTCTTTTGACAAAGAAGATACTTATTTTATTTATCTCCTTATTTTATTTCTTAAAACTCTCCTCTGAACTCCCAATCCACATTTATAATTTAATTCGACTCACGTTCACTACCATGCTAGGTACTGAAACTGCAAATATTAATCACAATGCTTACCCTCAAGGAATTTTGCCTAATGAGATACAAAATGTGTTACATTTATTTAATAGTCTACAAAACACTTTTATACACAACTTAACTTATTCCTCATACTAACCATATAGAATTGGTGATATGGATCTTGTTCCATTTCTCTCCATTCTGAGCTTCAGTTTAAGTCTCACCTTCTCGGAAGCCTTCCCTGATGTGCCAATCTCATGGGCCACCCCGTCATTGCCACGTCACCTTCTATTAATTCTCTGAATGAGGCCAGGTGCAGTGGCTCATGCCTGTAATCCTAGCACTCTGGGAGACCAAGGAGGGAGGATTGTTTAAGGTCAGGAGTTCGAGACCAGCCTGAGCAAGAGTGAGGACCCATCTCTACTAAAACTAGAAAAAGTTAGCCGGGCATCATGGCACAGACCTGTAGTCCCAGCTATCAGGAGGCTGAGGTGGGAGGATCACTTGAGCCCAGGAGTTTTAGGTTGCTGTGAACTAGGCTGATGCCACGGCACTCTAGCCCAGGCAACAGAGGGAGACTCTGTCTCAAATAAATAAATAAATAAATAAATAAATAAATAAAATAATTCTCAGAATGACATTTATCATGGTTTGATGTTTTTTTACAAACTTACTTATCTATTTCTCTTTTCTCTCTCCCTGCAATGGAATGTCAATTTCATAAAAGTAGGATATTTGGCTGTCTTGCTCACTGCTGTATTCCTAGCACCCAAATCACTGCCCGGCCCAGAGCAGGCACTCAGGATACATCTGCAAAAGGAAGGAGGGTGAGAAGGGATGGGTGGATAGGAGGGAGGGAGGCGGAAGCAGAACGAGGGTAAGTGACAGGGCTGAGGCTTACATCTGGGGCTTTGCCCCCCAAGCCCAGGCTCCTTCCTCTCCAGCCACCTTGGGGGCCACTCGGAGTGAGCGCTCAGGTTCTGAGGCGGGAAGGCTGCCTGTCCTTGCCCAGCTGCAGAGGTAGATCCCTCTGGGACTCTCAGACTCCAGCGCTGAACAGCTCATTAACCCAGAGTCTGAGATCCAACAAAGAGAAAAGGTGGAAGCTGGATATGTGTTCACCTGTCACTATGAATCCCTGCACTAAGGAAAGGGTGGAACTTTTTCTGTATTTAGGATCGTTACCTTCAAGAAAACATCAATCAAGGACCAAATAAGTCAAGAACAACTCAATTTACTTTCTTTTAAGTTGCAGAAATGAAAAGATGTTCCTCATCATTTTTTAAATTAAGAACAAAGATCAAAATTCCTATTCAGTAAATATAGCAAACAAAAAAAACTTCTATTGTATGACTAGCCAAGGGTGGAGACAAAGAACAGAGGAAGAGAGAGACGGGAAGGGAAACAGAACCATAGAACCATCACTGATCTTAAAATGCGAAGGGGCCCCAAGCGACCCTCAGCTCCTGGACCCTTTTCTGCAACACGTGGCTCTGTGCCTGTGTATTGATGACATAGCTGAGGCCCAGCAGGGCGAAGTGATTTTCTCGTGGCCATATAGCCAGGAGGGACTGGCGCAAGACCAGATCCACGATGCCGTCATCAGAGAATACATAATTTGGTAAAAGAAATACTTTCGTAAAGTACAATCACTTGAGAGCAAGGACCACCTCATTTGCAGCTTTATTTTCCCACTCCTCCTGGCAAAAGCTCATGTACACATTTGGTTCATGAGAAAGGAAAAGAACCCTGAGAGACACAGCAGAGAGGCAGACACACAGACACCCTCTGCAAGACAGTGAAACACACAGAGCTACTTTGATATCGAGTTGCATTTTTGCAACTACAGTGATATTTCCATCATTAAGCGTGTCCATTCATGTAGCCCTAGACTTTGTTACCCATGTTAAAAATTACATAAAACCCACAGGGATGGGTGCACTCTCCTGTGGTACTCAGGACAGCATCACACTTCGAAGCTCCTTGTGTCCCCCAGCAGCTGTGCCCCACCTCAACCCCCTTCAGCCACCACTGCCACTACTCACTCTATCGAGAATCTGGAACATTCACTCTTCATCCCAATTCTAGACTAGTGTTTATGGGGGAAATTTTTTTTCAAGTATGGTCAATGTAGTTACAAAACCCTTGTGATTCCAGAGACCAAATCTTCCAAAGTAATACTATACAAACATAAATGGGAAGGTATTTCCTTGGTGAAGCTCCAGTCTATTCTAGAACATCATTCACAGCCATTCCCCCGACTCCATGCATGTCCTGCAGACAACAGAACCCTCTAAAATCCTCATGTCGGGGATGAGGATTACAGCCATAGCTCCAGTTTTCCATGTTACAGTGAGAAAGATACCATCTATCTTTGCTCCTGCCAGGAAGGTGCTTGATTTGCACATAACCAACTCTGTACTGTAAACAAACGATTTTATAATGGGCTTTTTGGTTCCAAATGGCTTTATGGCTTGTAACATGTATACCTGGTCCACGGTCTAGACCCAGGCTCTGCACCATACTATCAGCAGCACCATGAGGACAAAGGCCATGTCTCTCCTTTTTTTGTTTGTAGACCACCTTCTCCCATTGTCCTACCTCCCACCCCCAAGCCCTGCCCAAGGGCTCAGCGCATCATTCAGGGCATATTATAGATAATTGTTTGCATAGTTTTGTATTTCCTTCTTTTCCCAATTCTTCCTCACTTATTGGGGATGCAAGGTAACAGAGCAGGAGAGAAGGCTCTCCCATGGCCAAATAAACCACCCGCCATTTTTCCAGAGGAGAATTTGGCTCAGGCCTGCCCACAGGAGACCAAGGGCAGTCACTGCTCCTGCCAGGACGCCTTTTCTGTGGCCCCTCTGTCTAACTCCTGTCCACCAGCCCCATCTGCCTTGCCTACTTCCCACTTAGAGGGGAGAAGAGAAATGGAGTGTCTCCACCTAGGATCCACAGAGCACAGAACACAAAGCCACCCTGAGTGGTGGGATCTTACATTCCCAAAGTTGGGAAATCCCTGGGGAACTTCTGCCCAACCTTCATTTTCAGACAAGTTTAATGAGGCCCAAGTAGGTTAGTGACTTGCCCAAGGTCACATGGCTACTTAGTGGGGCCGAGTCAAGGCAGACATGAAGTCTCCCAAGCCAATGCTCTTTGACGACCCCACCTTGACTCGATCCCCCAGCCTTGCTGTTCTTGGTCTGGTAAATCACTGTGCTACAGAGTAAACAGGAAGGATGAGTAGTTGGAAACATTGTCTAGAATTATCTGCTTAAGCTTCTATTTTTGCCCTCATGATGGAAAAAGGATCTGAGGGACCTAACCAAGACACTGACAGCTGTCTGTTCAGGTTTCCCTGCTAGTCTACAGAATTATGTTTGGAAAAGCCAAGGCTTAGAGAAGCCCCTCCCAAGTTTAGACCACGGTCAGTCTCTGAGTTAACTGGACTCACGTAACTGCGATCCTGAGAGCAGCAGGTGTCAATTACTAAGGTGTAGGCGAAGCCTGAAAATCAGATGGTGCCACAGGCCCCGCCTTTCCATTAGGCAATTCTCCCGCCCCAGGTAGGATCCACGAGCACACTGGACTGGGATCCAGGACAGAGAGCCCTCTGGTGGCGTCCAGATGGCCAGGGCATGAGGGTACAAACTTCATGGACACCAAGCAAGGACAATGCTGACAGAAAAGGCAGGGGCCGTGAGAGTCAAGAGGCAGGCAGGATGGACAAGCAGCCTGCCCAGTCTACCCCACTCTGGACCCAGCCATCACCCTTCAGGGCCTGAGCAGCTGGGACTAAATCTATGAGCCAAATGTTGCCCCCATCAGCTTCAGGACAAAGGGGCAACCTCGTGGGGAGGTCGTCAGCTGGCCTGGGCTGCAGTCCCAGCTCTGCCCCTACTAGCTTGGGTGAACCTGAGCGTATTAGTTAATTTTTCTGAGTTTCCTCATCTACAAAATGCGAATATCTACCTAATAGGATTAGGTAGGTATTAATTATGATAATGTCTGGAAACTGCTTGGTATGGTATCTGGAAAATACAGCAATAAACACTCAATAAATGGTAGCGAAACTTTTGGAAGCCCTTCAGGGACTTAGCTGTCTGGCAGGCTTAAGGGAGGGAGGTGTGACTGACACATCCCTAAGCATCCTCATCGCTCCCTCACCCAAGCAAGGAAGTAAAAACCAGACATTTCCCCGCAATAGGATGCTTCTTGAACACGAGTTTCTCAGTTTGAAATCCAGACAGCACGTAGGATTTTTTTCCTCTTCCTTCTCCTCGTTCACGCCCAACACACACACTCCAGCCTTGGAGGACTGGAGGAGTTATGACAGCAGTGATCCAGTAGCTCAACCGTGTGACTGCGAGGGTCACCGTGTATCATGCTGTCATCAACACAACACTCACGATTCCCAGCAGAAGGACAGCCTCCTGGGAGCCCCAGGCTCATAAATACAACCAAGCAGACAGAGCGACAGAAACAGCTCCCTTGAATCACCCTCAGTTTGTAATCCCTGCAGTCAGAGCAGGAAGCTCCACTCTGAGAATGGGCATTTCAGAGGAACTGGTGTAGACGGAGAAAAAGGAGTTCATCAAAAGAAAGACATTTGTATTTCAGAGCTGGATTTTTAGAGGGAACTGAAATAAAGTCCATTTGAAATCTAAGTCAAGAAGGAACATTCCAGGAAGGAAGCGCAAGATCCAAATGACATGAAATTAACACATGTTGCCTTGTGACTTGTCCCTACCTCTAATCATCGTTTCTCTTAGGGCAATCATTCGTCTCTAACTGCATGGACAGTCTCCATTGGCCATGTGGAATTATTACTAATGTCTCTGTCCACTCTCAAAAATGTCCCAGCTTGGACAACAAATGATATGATTACATTATACTACAAAGCGGTAAAAGCATCTTAGCTGGCCAAAGACTTAGCACGTGAGAAAACAGTACAACACAATCAATATGAAAAACTCACCTTCTTCCAGACTGTAGAGATAGCTGCACGCAGCTACAAGACTCACACTTTTACAGGAGAGGATGTTCTATATTTTCCATCAGTAACTCCTCTTGGAATTGAAAACGGGAAGTTTTTCCCTGGTTTCGACCCCAAACCTCAATAGAGGAAGCCCCTTTTCCTCTGGTTCTGATCTCCGTGGATATAAAATGATGTTCTTATTTAAGCATCAGAAATATTCTTTCATTTCATGAAAGCACTTCTCTCTGGGTTCAGGTCTCAGCCTTCTCTTTGGACTAAGCCATCCTGGCTCCCAGGATGATGATGTCTCTATGACACAGGGCGAATTTCAGCCTCCAAGAGGAAGAATCAATGTTCGAACACTCTGGCCTCCAACGGGAAGAGTGTGAATCATTTACAAGCCCCCAGATCTCGGTCACCCACCCACCCACTCAGCCTGAACCAGCCGCTGAGCAGCCAGAGTCACAGATCCGACTGGGGAGAAGACTCCCCACACACACACACCCCTTGGGCAAGTGGCCAAACTGCTACCTCTGTCCCCAACGTGAAGAGGAAGCCTCCATCTCAGGGAGACGTCCAGGGGTTGGGGGCCGATTAGGTAGTGTCTCCCACCATTCTCTCTGGGACACCAGCACGAAGCAAAAGGCATAGAGAATTGGATGTTCCATCCCTGGGAAGGGACGCACAACCACCCTCCTGCAAGGAGACTCCAACCCAGTCAAAAAGCAAATCACTCTAAGTAGCCTGGCTTCCTCTCCGCACTCCCCTCCCGCCTCTAAGCCCCAATTCTCAGCCTCCTCCAGGGAAAGGACCCACCCCCTTCCACCCGGCTCCAAAGACACTCAGCCCACCCTATACCAGTCCCGAGTCACCTCCAAAGACGCATGTAGCTTCCTTCACCGAAACTTCGCTGGAAGCTCAGCCCCTGCTCAGCGCGCCCTTTCCTCGAGTAGTCCCCCCACAAAACTTCCCGGTGCGGTGCGTGGGACCCGCGGAGCGGCAGCCGCGGCCCAGGAGGCAAAGAAGGGCGGCGGGAGGCCCCGAGGCTTGCGAAAACCCGGTGGCCCGCACCTGCTTGGACTGAGCCCAGCTCTGCTCTCCCCGCGCGCGAGCCTCTCTCGGGCGTGACAAACGCGCCACCTGGAGCGAGATGCCGCCCCTTGGCGCCCCTGCAAGGGGCACACCGCTCACTCCCGAGTGGCGCGGGGGCTTGCCCAAGCCCGGACGATTGCCACGGAAGTTACAAAGGAAAAGGCAGCGCGTGCAGACGCAGAACGGGCTTAGGGGGAGTTTCGGAGAAGGCTTGGGCCAACTAGGAAGCTCCAAGGTCCAGGCAACCCCCCAACAGGTAGCAAGGTAGCCGCGCCGCCGCGGCTGCAGCACCGGGACTGCGCCGGGCGCAGACGGCCACGTCCTAGGCAGCAAGAAGCCGGGGCTTACCTTGAATTAATGCAGAGTCCCGCGCTCAGCCGAAGGAGGAGGGTGTGCTAGTATTCCCGACACATCATTGAATTATTTTAAAAGAGCAAAAGGGTGGGGGAGAGGAAACGCAGACGAGGGGAGGAGAGATGATGAAATTGAAGGGGGAAGAAGGAGGAATCGACAGAAAGCGGGGGGAGGAAGGCAGGCGGAGGTGGGAAGAGAAACGGAAAACAAAATAAATAAAAGAGAAGGGAGACAGTTAAAAAAAAAAAATCTGTCTCCTGCCCACACAGTGGAAAAGAAATTTCTGGCAATCAGAAAGAGAACTCGCACACGTGCCCCCAGAGGGGCAGACTGGGGACTAACAAAGGGGAAGGGAAGACCGGAGCTGCCTGCAGACCGAGGGAGGAAGCTGTCCGGGCACGGGCTGCACGGGCTGCACGAGCGGGCGGAGGGTGGGCGGACTAGACGCAACGCCCGCGGGAGCGCGCACACCCGGGCCGGGGCGGGGGCAGCCGCGAAGCTTGATTTACAGGCGGGGACCTGGTAGTAAACAGCCCGGGATCGAGAAATTTAGGCCACAGCGTTGCCGTGGAAAAGTTCAATGATCTCGAACTTCCGCGGGCGATTTCCACTCCCGAGGTCCTGCTCGTGGACCTCACCAGGGTCAAGGCTGCTTGCGTCGCTGGGCAGGGGGGGCCATGATCAGAAGAACAAGATTACATCTCAAGAGAAGCAGAAGCGAATTGAGGGCTTCGAGGATCAAATTAAGGGGGAAGGAGGAGTGTGGGGGACAGGCCCCTGAGCCAGATGCTGCCCAAGGAAAGGGGGCCCCAGCCCGCGTAGGGGAGCCTTTCTGCTGCCTCTGGACTGACCGGAGGCTCTGGGAGGTTCTCCGAGGGTTTCCAACTGAGGGTTATAAGGGAGATCCTGTTCCCTCGGGGCAGTTGAGGAGCACAAAAAATCAACAGCCCTAAAAACGGAGTCAAACTGGCATCTCCAAGGCTTCATAGACCTGAATCCCGATAGAGCCTCCTCTCCGCCCAGAGCAATGACAGAAATGCCTCCCAGAGCCCTGTAGGGTAAGACTTCCCATCCCACTAACCCATCTTGAGAGGTCCCAGCAGGGCCTTTGGCAGGTGCAGCCCACCCTCTCCCAGGAGCGCAGAGTAGGAGCAAAGAAGGGCCCCAGAAAAAGAGAGAAGAGGAGGCAGCAGTGCGATGGGGCGGGACAAGGAGAAATGAGAAAGGAAGCCGCAGAGAGAAGGGGCATGTCCTCTCCCTCTCCACCCTTGTTCCTTAAACTTCACCTTGGCACAGATGGGGCAGGTCCTCTGAAGGCTTTGAGGGTCGCCAGCATTGAAGGCTGACTGAAGACAGTCAACCTTGCCCTGGGAGCCTCCCACGACTGAGGGCAGGGACTCCCTTTAGTCAACTTTGCATCTTTCACGCCCTGCCTGCTCAGGGTCTGGCACTGAAGGGAACTAAAGAGCCACCAGGCCAACAACAGCTCCCCTTACCTTTCCTCTTGGGGGAGCGGGCAGCAAGTGAAGGTCAAGGGCTGGGCACCCTCCTTAGCTAGTTCCTACTTCACCCCAGGAGTGGGCAGGTTGAAAGGTTCACCCTCTGAGGAGCCAGCACCTTGACCTGGGGGGCAGGTAAGTTCTGAAAAATCTCACCAAGCCTGTAAAGAAGTTAGCCTAGTCTCTGTGAGTCAGACTTTCAGAAAGCTGGGCCTTTAGCCTGACATTAAAATTTTAAAAAAAATGCTTCCAACTGGGCGTTAGGAAAAAGATCAGGGCTACACATCAGTTTTTCTGAGGCTGACACATTTCCAGAAACCATATTGTAGGTCTGGTTTCCCCTATTAAAAGGTTGAGTTTTTTTCTTTTTTCCCTTCAAGCATAAGAATGCAGTGGGAGCCTCTCTTGTAAAGGAGATCCGGAGCCTCTGTACAAAGGGTGGTAGGAATCCTAGGGCCTGGGGAAGGGCAGCCCTCCTATCAGGGGAGAGGAAGCACAAACTTTGAGGGGAGAGGGAGAGATTTCCCACTTTAGGAAATTAACCTCAGGATCTCTTGGAGCCCAGGGAAAAGGAGAATGACTCCATTTACTTCCTGCCCCCCTCCACTACCCCAACACACACAGACACACACACACAAAATGCAGTTAGCAGCTACCAGGCCATTCTCCCCTGAGCCCATAGCAGGAGACTTCACACTACAATGTTTGGGTTTCTTTTTTTAATGAAAAAGTTTAAAGAGCTAGAAGACCAGAAGGCTGACAGTTTTCCTGGCTTGGGATCTCCTTAAAAGAAGAGCATCCATGCTTCCCCACCCCCTCCACCATCAAAACAAACAATTGTGCCCACAAACAAGACTCTCCTTGATGACTGATTCATAATACTGGGAGTATGCGATGCCCACCAACTAGATGGTTCCATGGCAGATTCCCTTTACCTATCCACGGAGGTAGCACAATGCCAGATGCCAGAGTATGACCCCTCGGACACACCTGCCAATTTATTTCTTGCTTCTCTGGCTACAAGTAACAAATAATTAGAACAATATGGTGTCCTTTCAGACAATGAAAATATTGGTTTTGGTTCTTGTCCCATTTGAATGAGTTGTGGCTGTTGCTCTAGGCAGAGGAGGTGGGGAAGTAGACTAGAATGCGGGGATTCTCAGCACGTGGGGCCCGACTCCCTCCATCCCCCCAGCCCAGCAGATGCACCTCCTCCCACCCCCATGAAGTCTTCACACCCAGCAGGGGAAAGGGCCCAGCGCTGGACACACACTCCCTCTCCTCCCTGTCTTCAGCCAGAACAGCCAGGGGGCACCTGGACAGCCCTGGCCCAGACCTGCGCCCCACATTGCGCCCCCTAATGGGACTTCGTACTGGGGCCATGACTTCAAAGAAAAGACCCTGGTTTAATAATTCAGCCTGCTTGAATGCCATTTAGTAGCCATGGCAACCAGTTCCCTGACATCTAGTTGTAGGCAGGATGTGGCTGGAAAGGGAAACAGAGGGAGAGAAAGAGAAAAAGGTAGAGAGGGAAAGGAACAGAAACCCAGCTCAGCTGTCACCTAAACTTCACCCACTTTCACTCCACACCGTAATCCTGACAGTGAGAACCCGGTGAGTCTCAGCCAGACTTTCCCTCCTCTCCTCCCTCCATCTCTCATTCTGCTCCCTCCCCCGGTCCCTCTGGCCCTTCCCCTCTCAAACCCCCAGGAAGCCCTGACACCCAGGTTCCTGACACGGAGTTCCCACTAAACACCTCTGGGACTCTGGCGAATTCCTTAGCCTTTCTTTGCCTCAGTTTCCTTATCTGTAAAATAAGCAGCTTGAGGATGTTCACTCTGGTTCCTTCCAGCTCTAAAAATGCACGATTCTGTGATCCTTGCTCTGTCTCTGCCATCTCTCCGCCATCCAGCTATCTCTGTCTCTCCGTCTCTCTGCCTCTTTGTTTGCTTCCTGTGTTTCTCCATCTCCTCCGCCGTCCCCCGCGCTCTCACCATTTGCCATCGGGTTTCACCTGGGAAGCAGTTACGTTTCTAATAAATCTTCCATGGAAAGTGTCCTGTCACCCCCCTTTACCCGGCTAATTTCCCCTCACCGTTCAGGTTCTGATCAGACATCAGCTCCTCTGAGAAGCCTCCCTGCCCCCCAGGACAGGGTAGGTGCCCCCCATAAGCTCCCACAGTGCCCCGGGTTCTCCCCTATTGTACCTTATCTCACTGAATTGCCTATTCATTTGTTGGTACCTCGCCTGGCATGTGAGCTCACTAAGGGCAAAAACAGTGCCTTGCTCATGGCTGTATCCCCAGTACCTGCCATTTGGCAGGCACGTAAGTAGCGGTCGTTGAATGGAAGGATAAATAACCCGAAACTACAGGTTTCTGAATCACTGTTAAAGACTCAAGACACACCTTGGAAAGGGCTCAGGGTAGGCAGGCAGCCAGAGCGGGAGCCCGGGTGGGGTACGGTGAAGGAGAAGACCTCCTCCCCAAACTCTTGATGAGGGGGTGAGCCAAGAGCCACAGGCCGTTTCGGACACGTTGGGTGGACAACCCAGCTCCTGAAAGCAGCAGCCGGGACAGGGGAAGTGGACACTGCCAGGCGGGCAGTTCCCTTCAGCCCATCTCTGGGCTTGCTCTGGCACCACGTGGGCAAACTCAAAAGGTGACTCTACACGTCCAGTACTGGGAGCTCCTTCCAAGGTATGAAAGCTTCAAACAACTGACATCAAATATCTCCCAGCCTTTTCGCCTGGCTCCTTTCTTCCCGGGAGCAGGGCCGTGAGGGAAGCAGACGGAGGCAGGATGGTGCTCCCAGAGGCACATGGACCATGTGGGCAGTGTTTCAGGTCCCTGCTGGGAGATGCCAATGTGGATTTCTGTCATCCAGGAAGCAGCTGCTTTAAAAAGAGAAAAGGAAATATTCTTTTGGTAGTCATCTCTTGATGGACAAAGAAGATCCAACCATTTAAAAACCCTTATCTATAAATGTGAACAAAAGATAAGAACTCATAAGACAGTTTCTTCCCAATGCTACCTAATAAAGTCTCTTCCATTCATACCTTACACAAATGGGGAGGGGCAGGGCTGGCAAACACACATACACACTAGCACCCATACTGTGTGCACAGAGCTCCCATTAAGGTGGGTTGGCCTCAAGCACAAGGCCAGGTTTTGCATAGCGTACAGCCCTCATTCATAACTCGGAAACCTGGCCACGGCTATCTGAAAACCCAGCCTCTATATAGCCCCAATAATCCTTAATCCAGACAGAGCCGCCTTATACCCAAAGATCCGCCAAATGACACACAGTCTTCTTGATATCATGCACATACTGAGTGACACACTTCATTAGCAGACTTCCCTGCCTTGTCCCACCCCCCTCCCCCAGTGTGGCATTCACACATCCCTCACGCCTTAGGAAGGCTAGCCCCAAGCATGAGAAAAAGGGATGAGGTTTAAAACAGGAAGCTAGGGAAAAAAAGAACAGCACATACCCTCAAAAAAAGACACCACTTTGTAAAAATGATACTCCTAAACCTGAATTTACATCCACACTAGATTGTTTGAGAAGTTCAATTTGGATTCATGCTGAGTTTCCCCAGCCCAGGGGAATAATATCTCCCAGCTGGTGAAAAATCCAACTCCTGTATACTTTTGTGCAATAGAAATCTGATAGGGGAAAAAAATAAGTTAAAAACCTTCCTATGTGCCCAAACCATGCCAACACATTACCCCCCACTAAACTGAAATTGCACCTCCTCTCCCACATACTCTAACCATCTCTGAGTGCAACACCCAAACATTAGGACAAACCTACGCTGTTTCCCCACCCCTGAGAACAGAACCGGAAAGCATGTGGCAGCGAACGCCCATACTAATTCCATTTGATATCCACACACACAAACTGTCAAGCCATTGCACAAACACACCCCACATGCACAATAACTGAAACACAGGCACATGAACACATACCCGTACATACATACCGCCCTCTCAGGGCGAGTGTGTGTGTGTGTGTGTGTGTGTGTGTGTGTGTGTGTTTTGCTTGGATACTGGTGATGCTTTGGAAGATGAGGTTTCCATGGTTACCTTCTGTGGAGGGAATTGGGGTAATTGAACTCCTGGGGTTCACCATTCAGCAGATGCGGCTTGCTCACTCCTGCATGCTCACTGGCTCACTCGCTTGCTCTGTCTGCATGTTCTGTCTGCATTTCATCCCTTCAGTTTTTAGTTACAGTTTCAGGTCGAGTTCATTATAATAGAGTCGAACCCTTTCTAGGGCTCTGGTTGTACCCTGGAAAGAAGTAAAACTGTGAATTGAAAACTGACTTCAACATGCAGATTACCCTGCAAGAGTCTCAGGCTAATTGGGGTCCAGGAGCAGTCAAGATCATATATACCCACCCTCTCCCCTGTGCAAGAAAGACACCCACTCCAGAATGGGAAAGAAATTGATATTTACTAATTTGTAAAAATCTCTAAGAGAATAAAATCTAAGGACCTAGGCCAGCACAAACCTGCAGGAATGGAGCAGGGCTCCAACACCAATGTTTCCTCTCCTCTCTATAGCCTTTTCCAGGGGGCCTCTAAATGGTTATTGTCTTAGCTCAAGCTGCTATAAAAAAGTACCATACAGTGGGTGGCTTATAAACAACAGAAATTTATTTCTCACAGCTCTGGAGGCTGGAAGTCTGAGATCAGCATGCCAGCATGGTTAGGCTCTAGTGAGGGCCCTCTTCTGGGTTGCAGACTGTCGACTTCTGGTATCTTCACAAGGTAGAGGGCAGAGATAGTCCAAACTCTTCCTCTTCCTTTAAGGACACTAATCCCATCTTGGGGGCTCCAACCTCATGACCTAATTACCTCTCAAAAGCCCCACCTCCAATTACCACCCTATCGAGGTTAGGGTTTCAACATGAATTCGATGGGGGGCAGAGGGCATGCAAACATGTTATCTCATATCCATTTAGAGGGGAAATAATTTCTCAGGATAGTGTTAGCCCTAGACGTAGTCCCATCTATACAGGTGGGAAACTGATCAAATTGGCTTATCAAACAAAATTCTTCAACACACTTCACATACTAATGTCTCATTCCTTGCAATGAGTCTCAGAAGACAAACACAACCCGGGAACTATCTGGAAATAATTGTCAGACCCTTCTTAGACTTTGACAACTTAGGAGAGCAAACAACAGAAATCATTTCACTGAAAGCAATGGAGTAACGTGACAGGGCTCAGGCTGTGAGAGGAGCAGGGAAACTCGTTGCACTGGGCGGTAATGAAGCCTCCAAGCCCGTCTCAGTGCAGCCTTAAGTCAGCCTTGGGGCCTCAGCCAAGGCCCCGACCTTCCCTAACTCCCAGCATCTTGTATTTCTATGACTCTTGGCTTCTAGAGGCCCCAAATGGTTTTTCACATATAGGAGAAGCCCTTTGGCCTGGTCATTTAACATGTGGCATAGGGCAAAAAGGATCTAGCTCAGGTGCTAAGAGGCCACCTGAATTGTGAGTTAAGATGGAAATCAGAATTATTCTCCAAATGTCCATACTCTTTTATAGTCTTTTACCTCTTTCTTCTGTGTTCAAAATTTTTCTCCCAACCCAGCATGGGCATTATCAATGAATCAAGAGGAAGAAAGAGAAAAATTGGATGTAAATGAACATAATATGATTTCAATTTGGATCCAATTACTTATGAAGCAGGACATGAAATTGGGCACACGTAGGTAATCTATAGGGGAAAGAACAATGAGATAATTAACCAATTAGAAAAGAGGACCTGGGCCGGGCGTGGTGGCTCACACCTGTAATCCTAGCACTCTGGGAGGCCGAGACAGGTGGATTGCTCAAGGCCAGGAGTTCAAGACCAGCCTAAGCAAAAGCGAGACCCTGTCTCTACTGAAAAATAGAAAGAAATGATCTGTACAACTAAAAATACATACATAGAAAAAATTAGCCGGGCATGGTGGCGCATGCCTGTAGTCCCAGCTACTCGGGAGGCTGAGGTAGAAGTATTACTTGAGCCCAGGAGTTTGAGGTTGCTGTGAGCTAGGCTGACGCCACGGCACTCACTCTAGCCTGGGCAACAAAACGAGACTCTGCCTCAAAAAAAAAAAAGAAAAGAAAAGAAAAGAGGACCTGGAAGACAAACAGCAGACAAGAAACTATTCCCCATACAGAAGAGAAGAACAAGGGGTGATTCAATCATTATGGCTCCAATGGGTCCCATGGTCTCCATGCCCCTGTGTTATGGGCTGTTCCACAATGAGCAGGTCTATGCACACCTACCCCCAGAGCCCAAGGAAGCTGAGAGACTGAAGAGGCTGACATATCCAGTCTCTCAGAAAGAAACATTTAATAGGGACTTACAGAGAGAAGCCATGTCTCAGGTGGCAGCAAGACGAGAAGAGATGTGGATCCTGGGCCCTTAACCTCCAGACCAAGGACTTATATACCAAAGGGAAGGAATGGACAGGACAATTGAAGTGAACCCCTCAGAGAAAGGCAGGAATGCTGTGTAAATCTACATAAGGGGAGGACTTATGGTCAAGCTTGTTTTGACCTAAGGGCAGAGTAAAATAAAGTAGAAATCTAGAGGCATTCCTGGAACCCGAGTTAATCGGAAGTCATCATGGCTAATTGGCATCCAGGATGGAGTTGCTTTAGCCTCCACATGGGCTAAATTGTGTCCTGCCCAAATTCACATGTGGAAGTCTTAAGAATGGGACTGTATTTGAAAACAGGGCACCACAGAATATAACTGCATTTGAAAACAGAGTCTTTAAGGAGGTAATTAAGGTTAAATGAGGTCATTGAAGTGAGTCCTAATCCACTACGACTGGTGTCCTTATAAGAAGAGGAAATTTGGACACAGAAACACAGGGAAGATGATGTGAGGACACAGGGAGAAGACGGCCATCTGCAGCCAAAGAGAGAGGCTCAGAAGCAACCCACCCTGCCGACACCTTGATCTCAGACTTCCAGCCTCCAGATTTGAGAGAAAATAAGTTTCTGTTGTCTAAGCTTCCCAATCCGTGGCAGCCTGAGACAAAACTGTGGAAGGTGCACCGAAGTGAGGCAGTGAGGAATGGCCGTGTAGCCGTGGTCCAGGGCCAGGTTCTGCAGTCAGACCACCCAGACTCACTGCCAGCGCAGCCACTGACTACATAGCTCTGAAATGACAGAGAAGTCTGAGTACCACCTGGCTACCTTTCAGGGAAGCTGCAAGTTCCAATCCTTAAAACCCACACATATTGATTATTTTCGAAAGAGTATTCATAGCTTTTCAAAACCACCCCAGCCTGTGAACTGTTCCCCACAGGTGCCCTCATGCTTCCTCCATAGCCCACCTGAGGTTTTTCAGGGTTAGAGTCTCATGAAGCACTGGCTTCAGCTTTGGTGTCACTCCCTGGCTTTGTCAGTTCCACCATCCTCCCTGTTATATTATTTGTTTAATGAAAGGTGAAGGAAAGAGACCACAGCCCCCCAAATTATGCTAATTTTACCTCCCTGGGTCCTGAACATTCCCATTTCCCATGACTTTTTGTATGTAAGCTTGAGCCAATTTCTACAAAGTGAGCAAGCTTCTAGCCTGGCCAAATGAATTTAATTCTGCGAATATAATTTTATAAGGATATTCAATCCAAATATTCCAGACTTGAGCTTCCTTCTCTCCCTATCTCTGAGACACAGAGGCCTTCATACCAGGGCCAGGGGCAGAACTTGCACATCATCACTACACCTCTGGTGCCCAAAGTCTCTCTGAAGATCTGATGACCACCAAGCTGGGCCACCACATTCATTCTCTCTCTCTCTCATTATGGTAAATATGCATAACATAAATCTTACCCTTTTAGTATGCATGGTCATACAGAGTGACATAATGGACATTGGAGACTCAAAAGGGGGCAGGGAGAGAGGGAGTGAGGTATGATAAACTAAAAACTACCTATTGGGTACAACATACACTATTCGGGTGATGGGTACATCTAAAGCCTAGACTTCACCACTCTACAACATATCCATGTAACAATACTTCACTTGTACTCCCTAAATCTATTGAGAGAAAAAACAATTTACCCTTTTAATCATTTTATTTAATAACTGTGGCATTAAGTACATTCACATTGTTGTCCAACCATCACCATTATCCATCTCCAGAACTTTTCATCTTCCGCAACAGAAACTCTGTACCTGTTAAGCAGTAACTCCCCATTCCTCCTTCCCCCAGCCCCTGGTAGCCACCATTCTGCTTTCTGTCTCTATGGATTTGACTACTCCAGGTACCTCATATTAAGCGGATCAATACAGTGGTTGTGATCCTAAGACATCTGACTTGTTTCATTTAGCATGTGTTTTCAAGGTTCATCCACATTGCAGCACGTGTCAGAATTTCCTCCCTTTTTAAGACTGAATAATATTCCCGTGTATGTACAGACCACATTTTCTACATCCATTCATCGCTCAATGGACATCTGCATTGTTTCTATCTTTTTGGCTATTGTGAATAGTGCTGTTTTGAACATTAGTGTGCACGTATCTAAGTGAGGCCCTGCCTTCAATTCTTTTGGGTATATCCCAGAAGTGGAAATGGAGATGTTGCAGTTCCTAAGACAGGCCCCACAAGGCGGTCTTAGCTAGGCAGAGCTGTCACCATTGAGGATCTGACCTCAGCTGGGAAGTTTCAGAAACACAGTTCTGTCGGTTCCCTCCTAATTAACAGTTCCAGGGGACATAATTCACATAAACCAGAGTCTCCAGAGACTGAGAAACTAGAATGCTAGTTTATTAATTACTCTGGGGGATATCTTTTCCAGGGCCTGAAGCAATGTTCTCAAATTCTCTAACCAGCTTGCCTCCTTGCCGTCAGTGTACCTGTAAGACTAAATGAGTCCTCAGAAGGCTGCGTGGAGAGCACAGAATGATGACAAAGGACGGAGGAGTGTTGACAGTTATCCAGCCATGGAAAATCCTAGTAAGTATTCCCACCCAAAAACAGAGCCTGCAATTTAGCCATTCCACAATGTAGACAAAACATCACGTTGTATACCACTAATATAGATAATTTTTATTTGTCAATTAAAAAAATAAATAATTTTTTAAAAAAATAGAGCTCAATTCTAGGGACCAAATATTGACAGAGTGTCTACCCATCTTAGAGGCTGGTTCCCTAACCGAATCAGCACTATCCTGATAAAAGTAAAAAAGTAAAGATTTAAGAAATAAAGTATAAGGCATTATATAGATGTACCAGGCTAATATTTTTATTGTTATTATTTCTATTAAATATTATTATATGCTTATCAGAGTAAGTACAGGCAGTGCCTTGGAGGGAGAAGCATACCAAACTGTCAGTGAAGACTCAGATTCTAATCGCAATTTTGCTATCCAATTACTGTATGAGCTTGAGAAACTGACGCTGGCCCTCTGGGCCTTGGTTTCAGATGTGCACTGTGGTGAGTTGAACCAGGTGGGCACGAAAGACAAGACATTATGACTTTATGAGTCCGTAGGCAGACTCATAAAGTGACTCCAGAAGTGCTGGAATTTCAGAGGAGGGAGATATCAGTGAGGATTATTTACATAATGGATCGGGAGAAAACACACATGGAACATAACAAATCCAGCAGCGCTGCTGGCAAAACAATTTAAATGGCATATTCTATTGGGTCAGGAAACAAATTGATGGACACAGAATGTTCAAAAACCATTTATGACTAGAATAACAATAAGGTAACTACAGTTGCTGACTGGAGGCACCCTGCTCAGAAAATTCCCTGGGCTCACAGGGCCTTCTGGGAGAAAAAGTCAGGTTGACATTTTGTGTACAGGATGAGAATAAAGCGCTTCTCTTATATAGAACTGCGTCCTTTCTTCACTGAGTTTAAATTTTAATTTCAATTAAAGTGCCAAGATCATGCCCCAGGATTTAACTTGGTTAAATCCCTAAGCTGTTAAAATAGCCATGTTTACTTTCTTGATAATTCTCATCTTGGCTTTAAGCCCCTCTACTTAAATTGAAATCTTCAGATACACAGGTCCATTATTTACTTATTTCTTTTAAAGCTTTAATCCTAACATCCTACGATGCAAACTCAGAGTCCTCAACTGGTAAAATTGTCTTGTGACCACCTGCTGTGAAATTTACAGACATAAATTCATAGACATTATTTTCTGCTGCAAATCCAGAGCTCCGAGCTGGCAATATGGGTTCCTGGTTTCAAGCTCAAACCAACTCCTTTAACATGATCTGGGCTAGCCATTACTAGGAAGGTAAATTATCCAGGAAACAGGATGCAACCCTCAAGTTATTATTGGCTGAGTATGGAGGCTCACACCTGTAATCCCAGCATTTTGGGAGGCTGAGGCTGGAGGATTGCTTGAGGCCAACAGTTCAAGACAAGTCTGGGCAACATAGCAAGACCCCATCTCTACAAAAAAATTGCAAATTATCTGGGCATGATGGCACATGCCTGTAGTGCTACTACTCTGGAAGCTGAGGCAGAATCATTACCTGAGCCCAGGGAGGGGTTCGAGGCTGTAGTGAGCTATGATCATACCGCTGCACTCCAGCCTGGGTAGCAGAGTGAGACTGTGTCTCTTAAAACAAAAAAAAAATTATTACAACAAACTGGTAGAGAAGACAGGATATGTACATATGACATTATTAGAGAACAAAACAGAGATAACACAGTCCACAGACACTCAGTTCTTGGAGAGATTTAAAAATAATGAGATTAGCAACAATTAAAAAAGGCTTTATGGCAACACACGTAACCTAAACATCTGTACCCCCATATTATGCTGAAATAAAAAAAATTAAAAAATAAAAAAAAAGCTTTATGAAATAAGCAGGATTTGAAAGAGACCATAATTTAGTGTGAAAGCTACACAAAAGGCAGAAAATATGTGCTGGATCCAGTGATTGCATTTTTTAGGATTCAGGAAAAAAGGAGCTCCATCTTTGCTCCTTTTGCCCTGTGCTTTTGCAGACACAGTATTCCCCTGATGGAGATAAGAGAGTCATCTCACTGTCAGACTGAAGGGCATTCTCAGACACAGGAGATCTAAACAGATGTCGCTCATTTCTAACACTGGCCCTGCAGACTAGGACCCTTGCTGAGCAAAGGCCTGCAGGCTCACAGGCCAGAGAGGTGACTCTAGACACTGCCCAATTCCATCTAGCTCCACGTGGCTAGCAGTGGCCATGGTGAAGCTCAGAACTTCAGGTGCAGGAAATTCTCCTTCAGAGACGAGTTCATTAGACAGTGAGTCCCACCGCCAGCCTCAACCCAGAAAAGGCAGGCTTTGCTATAGGGGACTTGAGAAATCACTGTTGAAAGATTCTTAGGACCAAAAATAATCCCTTCTAGGCCTGTCTCAGGGGCTGTATTTCCTCCTGAACTTGACATTTTCAACACCTTTCAAAGTACAGATTGAGCATCTCTAACCCAAAAATCCAAAATCTGAAATGCTACAAAATCTGAAATTTTTTGAGCACTGACATGAAGCCACAAGTGGAAAATTCTACACATAACACTTTTGCTTTCTGATGGTTCCATGTACACAAACTTGTTTCATGCACAAAATTATTGAAAGTATTGTATAAAATTACCTTCAGCCTAGGTATATAAGGTGTATATGAAACATAAATGAACTTTGTGTTTCGAATTGGGTTGCAACCCCAAGATACCTCATTAGGTATATGCAAATATTCCAAAATCCAAAATAATCTGAAATCCAAAAACACGTCTGGTCTCAAGCATTTCAGATAAGAGATACTTACCTGTACCAACAGAAATTCCGCTTCTAGTATGAAAGAGTAAACTCTTATCAAACCAAATAACAACTACAAACTCTTGGAAATAAATACAGCAAAAATAATAACCTGAAGACTGAACAAAATCAGTTATATTTTGGAGGGGAGCAAGCAAAACTTGGAGCAAGTGGCCAGTCTGTAGTGACATACCTGTTTATTATGGCTTTGCCCTAAGGGAGACCACATTTGCAGCAACACTGGTGTGGAATGGATTAAATTCTGGTAGAAAGTCCACCATAACCAGAGGAACCATGGAAAGCAGTCAGGACAAGCAGTTCTGCCAGAAAACCAGGGGAAATTCCAGAATAAGAGAGCAAGAAAATGAAAACTGCAAATTGTATATATATGCCCAGCCCAAATCTCTGGCTAACCTTTGAGTCATGCATATGCGGAACAAATTGAAAGCAGCTTACACTTATGGCTAAAAGAACTGAACAAAGATCTGAGCCACCTCCAAACATAGGCATGATAGTTTGCATTGTGAGTCTAAATCAAGTTAATCGTCTGCTAAAACAAAATGTCAACACTCCTTGGAGAAATGTAACAGAATGCAGAGTCTTTACAACATAACATTCACAATGTCCAGGGTACAATCCAAAATTACTCAACAAAAGAAGACTTAGGAAGACGGGAGCCATTCCCAAGAGAAAAGATAATCAACATATGCCAACCCTGAGATGCCCCAGATGTTAGAATTCTCAGACAAGGACTTGAAAGCACTTTTGTAGAGTACAACTATGCTCAGTCAGTAAAGGAAAATATGCTTGTAATGAATTAAAAGAGAGAGAATATCTGCAATGAAATAAACATGATTGTTTATGTAAAAAGTCCCCAGGAAGCTATAAAACACCTTTTAGAACTAATAAATGAATTTAGCAAGGTTGTAGGATAGACGATCAATAAACTAAAATCAATTCTACTTTTATATACTAGCATCAACAATTAGAAAATGAATTTTCTTAAATATTAAATGTATATTAATAAATTTCTGAGTACATTAGAGTTACAAAGGAGCATATATAAGAATATATAAGGTAGTGTGTTAAAACTCTATGTTCTGACAACTTCTATGCAGTAAAAAATTAAAAAACAGAGAAAGGTTGGAAAGAATATGTGAAAAGTAAAATAAGCTGAATGATTGCCTTATGGGAATTAAGTGAGAGTTAAAGAATATTACTTCAAAATAGATTTGGTAAAAGAGGAAGCAGAGAAAAGATTCATTTATTAGTTAATTTCTGTGTTGAACCCATAGACCAAAAAAGGAATCAATAGACAAAAATCCCAAATCCAGCATCTTACCAAATGGGTAAATACCAAAGGCATTTCTGCAAAATTCAGAAAAAAGATAAGAGACAAGAGTTAGACAAGAGAAAGCATCTAGAGAAATAAAAGTTGGTATGGAAGAGGTAAAACTCTGTATACAATATAATCTCAAAAATTGAAAAAAAATCAATAGGAAAACTACTACAAATAATAAGAAAACTTAATAAAGTAGTAAGCATTGAATCATTATACACAAAGAAACTCAATTAGAAGTCTAATGAAAGAGATAATTCCATTTTACTACGGCAAAAATAAAATACCTAGGCCAAAACGTATCTGAACAAAACTATAAAACAATCTGGAAGAAACAAAAGTCAACTTGAATAAATGAAATAGCATACCATGCATGTTTTTAAATTGGAAGACTCTGCATCCTAAAGATTCAGTATTTTATAAAATATAAATGTAATGTAATATCAATAAAAATATCAAGTAATTATTTATTTTAGACAGGTTGATTATAAAGTTAATTTGGAAAAATAAACATGCAAGCATTAACAGGAAAAATCTAAAAAAGAAACACAATGAGGGGCAAGAGCAGGAGAGGATTAGCCCTGTCAGAATCCAACCCTACCGTAAGTCTTGATAATGAAAGTTTATTGGTATTGTCACATCAACAGAAAAGAAAATCTGGAAAATGACTCGACTGTATATAAACATTTAATATGAAAAAGAATTAGTGGAGAAAATGTGGACTTTCTAGTAAGTGGTCTAACCATATAACCATATGGAAAAAGTGAAGATCAGATCCCTTGCTTGAACTGTACTCCAGAATAAATTCTAAATGGATCAGACATTTAACTATAAAAAATGAAACCATACAAGTATTTGAAGAAAACATGGGTGAACTCCTCTATAATCTTGGAGTAGGGAAAATGTTCGTAACTATAATTCAAAGCCAGAAGCAGTTTTTTAAATGATACATTTTTATTACACAAAAATCTTTCTTTAAATTTTTGCATGGCAAAAAAAAAATATATATATATATATACACACACACACCATAAAAAAAGAAGAAAGGCAAATAGCAAAGTAGGAAAAACTGTTTTCAATTTATTCATAAACAAAGGGTTAATATCCTTAATACAAAGAGACCTTATAAAAATAGAGAAGAAAGAGGCCAACAACACTTTTTAACAATCTAATATGTAATGAAGACATGACGTGAGAGTGCATAGGAAAAAATGTGAGTGACTCCTAACCACATGAAAAGATGTTCACTCTCACTCACAATAAGAGAAAAGCAAATGAAAACCACACTGACATACCATCTCACATCAATCAGATTGGTAAAAAATCAAGTTTGACATTTTGTTCTGTTGGCAAAGTCTTCTGGTGGGAAGGCAAAAGGATATAACCCCTATGGATAAGAATTTGACAGTATCTAGCAAACTTCCCAAAAAGCAAGACTTCTATAGTGATGTCAAATGGACTCAGATGCCAACTTCAGTAGTTTCCTACTAGCCAGGGACAATTTGAGCACCAATAACAAAAATAACTACTGTCAATTTAAACATTAAATTAGTTTAAATTTATGAATTCATTATCATAAATTTTTTTAAAAACCTTCATTGATCACCCTTGGAATTCAACTCCTCTTTTTGAAAACTGATTTTAAAGGGAAACATTTAAGCATTTATTCTGCTTTTCCTATAGAAAATGATGAAGGATAGTTAATGAGGGAAAATTTCTCTTTCAGTAGTATTTCAGTTAATAACCAAAGACAGAAATGATAGAACCAGAATATTCCCATTTTGCATCTTCTAATGAACAAAACAGAGGAATGATTATTAAAAGTTCCTAACATCACCAGAACACAACTAGACATTACATCCCTTCTGATGGAAGGGCACAGTTCCACCTAGGAAGTAGTCTGGCCTCCCCAAAATCAAACCTGAATCTGATCAAACCTCTAGATCTAACTTCTGATTTACAGAGGAGACAGAGGAACGTGTTAAACACTGTCATGAGGATGCAGTCAACAAAACAATCATTGGAAACTCCATTAGACAAATCACTGCGTTTCTTCAAAAACAAGACACTGTCAAGGACTAAAAGAAATAGAAAGGAACTCCATAGACTAGACTAAAAGAGATTTAATTGCAATGTATGGACCTGTTTGAATCATGATTCAAAGTGTAAACAAATAAAAAAAATGAAAGAAAAGATCATTTATTGTACAGTCAGGAAAATGTGGATACTGGATGATATTTGACAATATTAAGGATTACTGTTGATATTTTATGTTCTATAATAGCATGTGGTTATATTTAAAAAGGAGTTTTTCTCTTTTAGAAATACATATTTCTAAATACTGAAATATTTATAGATTAAATGATATGATGTCTGGGATTTGATTTAAAAAATATCTGGCAAAAGGGAGGGAAATGGTATCAAAGGAAAAGAAATTAGTCATGAGTTGGTAATCGTAGCAGCTGAGTGATAGGTGCACAGGGATTCCTTAGACCTTCTTTTGTAAATGTTTTAAATTCTCCATAATTTTATCAAATGACACATACAAAAAACAGCACTCAATCTCATAGATACACGCAGACTCAAGGTCACAGATTGAGCACTTCAGCGTAACTGTCAATGTTGGTAAGGGGAGTAAGAATAGGGACCTGGATAATGAAGAAAATGAAATAATAATACAAGAAAATGACTTTGCAAAGACTGATAATTATATTCTACGAACAGAGGAAGATAATTGATGCTACTCTCTAAACCTAAAGGCCCATCACCCAAATTAAAGAAATAAAATACATGAATAAAACAAAAGATCATGACTATTCATTCAAAAAGTAATTTAGGGAGTTATATGTAACTATTCATTAGTATCTTAACTGTAATTAGTTTATCTGAGAGCCTAGTCAGTACTATTATCACCTATCAGAGAGTAGAACAGGTGAAGGTTCCTCTGCCCCATCAAAACTTCTCCATCCCTGCACCGTTCCCTTAGAGCCCTGGGTCATAGCACCTAGATGTCGATTAATACATCCCTGCTTTAATAATACGCTAAATCTTTCTGAATCCATTTCTTCTCTAGCAGCAGCTCATTCTCTTCTAACAAACTTGTTCGACAAGCAAAATTTCCAGGTACAGGTGAAATCCACAATTCATAAACAGTCTAGGATCCGAGACTGTTCTTTGAACTTCACAAAGATCCAGGAAATCAGAAAAGAAAACCTAGTTCCTCCTAAGAGAGAGGAATCTCATTTCTTTTCCTGGAATGCAAAATTGAAGCTCAGGGTCCAGCGCAGGGGCTTACACCTATAATCCTACCACTCTGGGAGGCTGAGACGAGAGAGGATCCCTTGAGGCCAGGAATTCAAGACCAGCCTGAGCAAAAGTGAGACCCTGTCTCTACAAAAAAGAGAAAAATTAGCCGGTTATGGTGGTGGGCATCGTTAGTCCCAGCTACTTGGGGAGGTTGAGGCAGGAGGATGGCTTGAACCCAGGAGTTGGAGGTTGCAGTGAGCTATGATGACATCACTGCACTCTAGCCTAGGAGACAGAACAAGACCCTGTCTCAAAAAAAAAAAAAAATTGAAGCTCAGGGGTGCTGAGCACAGTGGCTCATGCCTGTAATCCCAGCACTCTGGAAAGCCAAGGCGGAAGGATCACTTGAGGGCCAGTAGTTCAAGACCAGCCTGGGCAACAGAGTGAGACCCCTTCTCTACAAAAAATGTAAAAAATTAGCTGGGCTCAGTGGTGTGTGTCTGTAGTCCCAGCTACTCAGAAGGCTGAGGCAGGAGGATTGCTTGAGCCCAGGAGTTGAAGATTGCGATGAGCTATAATGATGCCACTGTACTCTAGCTGGGGCAACAGAGTGAGACGCTATCTCAAAGAAGGAGAGAGAGGAGGAGGAGGAGGAGGGTGAGGAGGAGGAGGAGGAGGAGGAGGAGGAGGAGGAGGAGAAGCATCAACAAAGCTCAGAGAAGCACAATTGAAGGTCAAGCATTAGGAAGAGAAAGGCAAACAAAGGAAAGGAGAAGAGAAGGGGTAAAAGCTCAAAGGTAGCACAGATAGGGAAAGAGATGGAACCTCAAAAGAAGGGAAGAGGCGCCTCACCATAGAACTCCGGCAATGGTGCCATAAATCCCTCCCTTCTCATGAAAATCTTTCTGGAGCTGGAGAACCAGCTTACAGATAGTTTTCTTATTAAATTCCACAGGTGACTGCTGAGTGACCAGAGGTAGGAGTGGGTTCGGTGGTTTAGTTTTGGTGTACACATCTGGCTCTTTCATTGTACTCTGATTCAGAACAAGTGAGTTCATCTTGCCTTCTGCTGGCCCATCCTCATCAGCAGACCTTCAAGAGCAGAGGATGAAGCCTGGGTGGTGTCTAGGTCTGGCCCCACCTGGTCACGTGCAGTACTTGGAGAAGCACAACTAGCACAGCTCATGTATCTTAAGTATGGGAGTCCTTACAGCGCCAACAGACAGCTTTGCAAGATCAGAGCTGGGAGGGCTGGAGAGGCTGAAGCAGTCCTTGGGTTATAATGACTCCCTGTAAAGAGCTATTTGAGAACGTGACAAGAGCCGCCAATTAAACAGATCGACGTGTTAGAAAATGAGAGCTGACTGGGGTCTAATTGCAGCCCTCTCTGTGCAACACACACATCAACATGCTTTCTCCCCTGCCCAGGCCCCTGTTGGAAACTAGTCAGGTTCTCACCATAATTAGCTCCTATGTGCCTTGAGCTTCCCCCTCTAGAGGTCTCTACATGCATCTCCTACTCTACTTCATGTTGATGTCTTCTCTTCATTTAGCAAACCTGTATGACAAAATTGTGCAATCATGGGCTGCAAAAAAAAAAAAAATGCAATATTTTTGTTGTCTATAACAGAACTTAGCTCATGAGCCTGCATTTCTTTATCTTTCCAAATCGGGGTTACTCTTAGTCTCTTTTGGCTTAAATATGGTTAATGTGAGACGTACACTCTCCCCCACCTCTCCTCCTTCCATTCTTGCTGAGGATGTTCAAAATGCCTACGGTAGGGAAAGGCAGGTAGTGTCCTGGATTCTGGGAAGGACATCTGATCATTGAGCTGTCCTCTGTCCGGGGTAACCCCACGGAGGGATACCTCCTCTTCTCTGGTCCTCACCATTCATCATCCTGCTATGGCTTCTCATCAGGAGGCAGGTGCATTCTGCAGCCTCCCTGTAGAATCCAACCTCAGGCTCCTTAGGGCCTACCAGCTTGCTCCCAGCCACTTCTGCCGCCATTGTGGGTGCTGTGGGAATTCTTTGATTGCCCTCTGCCTCCACCCTGGAGAGCACAGAACACCGTGGGACTCCACAAGGCTGTCTGACAACCTGCCAACCTAGCCTTTCCCAGCCATTGCTACTCTACAGCCCAGGCACCATGTTGGGGGCAGGTCTGCTTGGTCTTTGGCCAGAGTCCAGGAAGAGAGGCATAAGTGTCCGCTGTTCTTGGAGCTCCTTTCAATCCATTGACACTTTCAATTGCCCAATCTCACTCCCTCTCCCCTAATTCAGCCCAAGAGCAATGGGGATGCTGAGTCCCTTCACAGAAACTCAGGCAACACCTAAGTGGATTCTAGCAATATCCACTTTCGTTCTCCTTCCCCTGGCTAGTCACGTTTTTATCTCTTTTTGAGTGGGAAATAAATTATGTCATCCTGCCTTCTAAATTCTCAGCTCTCTAGACTTTGGCTCTTGATATTTAAAACCAAGCTTTTTAGAATTTAAAAAAAAACACTCAAAAGCCTTAGCTTTTAAGATTAGTGTTTATGCTAGGTGGCAAAGAAGATCCTATCAGAAATCCGATGGATTTCTTTGTTCTGACTTTATCCACTTGCCCCTGAGTGCTGTGTAATAAAAAGCTATGGGTGCATTCTGAATGGGAGGGAGAATTGAGGAGAAAAGAAAGTGTGGTGACAAGTTCTAAATATCTGAACAATCATAACCATCCCTAGAACACCTGTTCGCTTCCTGCCTTCTCATGCTCACAATCTTTACTCATCCTTTACCCCACCCCCTGCCGAGACACTCACCACCAACAGAATGTTGCTGGTAGCCCATGTCCCCCAGCATGTCTTCTCTGACAACACCACAGTCCTGGTAACCCCCTTACACATTAGCAACCCTCCCACAGGTAACCTTCCTGCAGCTGTTGGCATCTGCATGGAGTATCTGGACAGGACTTCTCTGCAAAACCATCTCAGGCCTCTGAACGGTTCAGGTGGGCTGCAGGGCTTCAAGGTGGCCTGTTTGCATGAGAGCCCCTAGCCAGCTGAGGGAAATGGAAAAGAAGGCTTTGGGACCGACAGGCTCTCTGGACGGAACAAATTTAAGAAGACTTAAGAAACAAGGAAGGAGAGAGCCACGCTGCTACTCCTACCTGAGGGGACAAGTAAGGAGCTGGAAAGAAAGCAAAGCCCCAGGGCATGGAAGGCCATCCCTGGCCTGTGGCTCAAACTCCACTACTCCTGTCTAACCTCTTGTGTGCTCATAATTTTTTTGTTTCTATTTTCTATTTTGACATATACATATGATTTTTAAAAGATAGCTACTGTATAGCAAGTAGAACAACGTTGATGTGTCCCGGTTTTCATAACTCTTTTCAGGTACTTTTGACACTTCCATTGTTAACTGCAACAATTCTAATTCTTTGTTCTTTTGGGAGATTGAGTCCTCCCCAAAGTCAGGGAGCACGTGCACGCGTTCCGCTGTGTCTCCTTACGCACTCTCCACAGAGATAGCACTTAGCAGTGTCATCGACTTGCTAAATGTCAGAAGAGATATTTGGGTTTGGCAAAATGAAGAACTTTACAAGTTGGCTGGGAACTACGGCGAAATATAGAATTATTCCTTAGAGATCTTTAAAAAGGAAGGTGTATTCTCCCCACAAAAGGAGGATCCTCCGCCATCCACTCAGTTTCTCAAGCCTCGGATTGCCACGAGCAGGGCCGGCTGCTGCTTCACTTCCCTCAGAGCCTGAGGAGAGGCCCGGCTGCTTGATGCTTGGTTTGCCATTTCCAATAATCCCATAATAGCAACACTCTGAGAAGCCAGCTGCGCACCTAGGGAAGCATTCAGCTGCTCCACGGGGCTCCACAAATTAGACCCTGAATTAGCCACACAGAGCTGGATCCCCAGTCCCACCCACTGATCCTCCCCAGGGGACTCCCACCACTCTTGGAGAAAGACCGTTCTCAGCTCAGCGGAATGAGGAGAGGGGCCCTGGAGTTAACCATCAGAAGTTAATATTCCAGGCAAGGAGTTCCAGGAAGGGTTTAAAGAAAATGGTGTGCTCAGACTGATCATTATAAAAGATTTGCAGCAGGAATCTTGTTTCCTCATATATCTTTGTAGTTTGGGAAAATCTCTGTGTGTGTGTGTGTGTGTGTGTGTGTGTTTGTACGCATGTTCTCTGGAACTTTATCTGTGAAAATGCTGAGAGGTCTGGATTTCCCCAGAGGGGATTTGCATTTCCTTCTGACGGGCTCTTGGAGACACAACCAACCCAGGACCATTCTAAACCATACTTTTGGATTCAGATGTTGGAGGTTAGAAAAAGGATGTGAATTCCATCCCTGAATCTGCAGGAAGGTAGGCATGTGGTTAGAAATTCTTTTTTCTACTCCACTTAGAACCAAGACTGAGAGAGGCACTTATCCTTCCTGCCCCCCCACTCTACAGGGTGGGCTTTACTTTTTCACTAAGAACCTAGCCTTTAAGGGCACTGGCAGCTTTATGTGGGGGTCTCCAATCCCACCCACCCTACTTTGATCTGAGATGGTTTTGACTGAGTCGATTTCATGTAGATTTCACATGAAACCCAAGGTCTAGATCATGAGGGGTCCTCAGAGCCCCCAAGCCCACACAAGATTCAGCCCCAAGTCATGTGTCTGGTCATTTCTGGCCCCCAAGGATTTCAGCTACCTACCTGCCGGTTTATTCATTCATTTAAAAGATGGATCTTTTTTATTTCATCAGCATTTTTAAGTATTCTATACCAAGAAGCATCTAGTCTGTCATATTACTAGAAACAAATAGAAACATTAGCCTTTTCAGTTGAGCTAATTAATGCAAATATAAATAAACAAAACATATTTTTAAAACATATTCACATTCATAAACTCACAAATCATAAAGGAGGATGCTCTTACTATATCTGACATTTAATTCAGAAAAATACACACACACAGCGGCAGAGTGTATTTCCAAGGATGGCCACAACGATATGTCCCATTCCACACGTGTCTTACAATGTGGCTTTGGCCCTCCTCCAAGCAAAAGGTAGGTTCTATGTCCCCTCACCTTGAAACTGGGCATGCCCTTGGGATAGTCTCAACTAGTAGAATAAGTGGAGGTGATGCTATGTGATATCCAAGGCGAGATCAGAAAAATGCCATACACTCTTGCTTTGCTGTCTTGGGACACTTGCTCTTGATACTGAGCTGCCATATTGTGAGGAAGCCCAAACTAGCATGTATGGAGAGCTGAGTTCTCAGTTGACAGCCAGCATCAGCCACCAGACAAATGGGTAAAGATTCCTCTAGATGATTCCAGCTTTCGATCATCAGGTTATCCCCCACCTTTGAGTATTCCCAGCTGAGGCCCCACACATCACGGAGCAGAGATAAGGCATCTCTGCTGTGCTCTATATGAATTCACGATCCACAGTGTCTGCGAGCAGAATAAAGTGGCTCCTTTATGCCAGTAGGTTTTGAGTGGTTTGTTACACAGAAGTAATAACTGAGGGGGGAATTGTGTGTGTGAGTGTGTGTGTGTGTGTGTGTGTGTGTGTGTGTGTGTAGATTTAATGAAAGGCATAAAATATGGAATTAGACTTACCCACTCAGTGGTTTCATGACTCCAAATAAATCATTTATTTCATACTTCTGTTTTCACATCTGATTGAAAACAATGGTGTTGGTGGTAATAATGATAATATTCACAATAATATTGGCTATTACCTTACAGTACTGTTGGCTATTACCATTGGCTATTACCTTACAGTACTGTTAAATTAGCTATGAAAAGCACTTTCATAACTATAAAACACTATGAAGATGTAAAATATTATTATTCTAATTTCTGAAATGCTATTAAAATATTTTTATTGAGGCCAGGCGTGGTGGCTCATGCCTGTAATCCTAGCACTCTGGGAGGTCGAGGCAGGTGGATCGCTCAAGGTCAGGAGTTCGAGACCAGCCTGACCAAGAGCGAGACCCCGTCTCTACTAGAAAATAGAAAGAAATGATCTGGACAACTAAAAAGAAAATATATATATATAAAATCAGCCGGGCATGGTGGCATATGCCTGTAGTCCCAGCTACTTGGGAGGCTGAGGCAGGAGGATCGCTTGAGCCCAGGAGTTTGAGGTTGCTGTGAGCTAGGCTGACGACACGGCACTCACCTCAGGCAAGAGAGTGAGACTCTGTCTCAAAAAAAAAAAAAAGATTCAGCTCTTGTGTTAACTAACTGTGCTGTGATGCATTCCCCGTCCTCTCGGTTCAGAATTCATTGTTCCTTGCTTTGTGCAAGCCACCAGCAGAGCCCTCGTCCCCTGCAATCTGTAGTCAAATGTGACGCATACATGTCTGTATCTGTCATCGATCACCCTAATAATGCGACACAACAAACAACCCCACACCACAGTTTCAAACATTCATTTAGCACATGTAGAGTGTGTGGGGTTCAGCCGATCTGGGCTGGGGGGTCTGTCGTGTGTAGGTCAGCGAGTTGCTCTGCAATGG
>CAUYSK010055869.1:0-12375 GCA_963575035.1 Avahi laniger | reverse complement strand
TGTGTATTAATAGCTTATTCCTTTGTATTACTGACTAGTATTCTACTGTATGAATATACTACAGTTTTTGTTTTTGCTTTTGTTTTTTTTGAGACAGAGTCTCACTGTGTTTCCCGGGCTAGAGTGCCGTGGCGTCAGCCTAGCTCACAGCAACCTCAAACTCCTGGGCTCATGGGATCCTCTGCCTCAGCCTCCCGAGTAGCTGGGACTACAGGCATGCGCCACCATGCCCGGCTTTTGCTTTTGTTTTTTTGCTAAATTCATTTCCCTGTTGATGGATGTCTGCACTATTTCCAGCTTTTTAGAAGTTATGGATTATATATTTGACAATATTGTATAAGTGTTCTTGAGGATGTATTTTCATTTTGCTTGGATAAGCATTTAGGTATAGAATTTCTGGTTCATAGGGTAGAAGAATATTTAATTTTACAAGAAACTACCAAATAGATGTACCAATTTATACTCCCTTGGCAATACCAAGAGTTCTGCTTGCTCCACATCCCCACCAACATGTGACAGTATTTTTCATTTTATCCACGTTTAGGTGTGTAGGTGCATAACAGTATTTTATCACGGTTTTAATATTTTTGCCTCACAGTAACGGCAACCAGATATCCGAGATTATTGCAGCACTGGCCTCATACCAATTAATTTTTCTCAGATAATACATTCCCCAGCTCCTAGAACAGTTTTTCTATTAAGTAAAATTAGGAATTCAGTACTCGGAAATATTTTTAAAAAACATAGCAGAAATTCCTTGGTATTTGAGTGAAGGAAAGAGTGGATGGAAATATTCTGCTTATTTTTAACATCATTAGGATGCCAGTCAGTCTGATCCACCTGTAATCCATAACCTATAGACTTAATCTCAACTGGGAGATATTTACCAGCAAGATGTTAGATTAAATCCTAAGCATTTACTGTTTTGGGGGGAAGCAAGACGTCCATATATGTGATACTTCCTAATTTTAATTTTCTCTTTAGTCCTACCTTCTTCCATAGGTGGCTCCCGAGGTCATCATGTTCACCTGACTAAGCTAATAGAAGAAAATGAAACAGAAAGATGGTAGAAGGAAGGTTTATATGATCCAGGCCTGAAAACAGTACACCATCGTTACCATCACATTCTATCAGCTAAAACTCAATCACGTTGTCCTAGCTGACTTCAAGAGAGACTAAGAAATGACATTTAGTTGCACCCTGCAAAAGGTGAAAACAGGTTGAAACTAGCTAGCTGTCTCTGCATACCTCAGTCTAGCCTGAAATGTCAGGCCATATGGTGCCTGTGTGGTGTTCTGCATTGGCCCACACGCTAAAATTGTCATCAGTTTGCCAAAATCTTCTTGGCTGAAGTCCTCTGACACTATCTAAATGTCCTCAGACCTTTTACTGAACCTCCTGTATGCACCTCCAGTGCCTGAGCACTTATGGCAGGGCCCAGGTGTCTTTGCTGTAGTCTGAATACCTTTGTTTAAGGCCCGGGTTTACTTAGGTTATTGCCTCTATGGAAACATCCCACTCGGCTGTGGACAAAGCTGTTATAATCTGAGGTCACTCACCGAAGTCAAAATGCCTTTGACCCAGAGTTTCAAGCTTTTTTCCAGGTCGCAGCAGTTTAAGCTGGTCCACATAAGCTTTCAAAAGCCACCGATGTCAAAACATCCTGCCCACGTATAAAATTCAAAGTCCAACACTGTTTACTCTGGCAACACCAGATGCTCCATCACTCAGTATGTATATTTTTCTCCCCCAAATTATTCTTGTTTTATTTTTTGATGTTTCTAGCCAACATAAAAAAAATGTCAAGGTCTTGATACTGTTTTTCCAAAAGCTACAATTCCTAATTCCTCACCCCACAGCAACAGAGGCTATTCCAGCACTAGTACCAGCAGTTGGAAAAGTGACTGAAAGCAAGAATTGACTTCCAAGAATGAAAAAGGGCAAAGCATGGCCAACCATGCCAAGTTCATTGCTCCCGCATTTAACAGTCAGAGCAACTGCCCTCATTCCCTGGTGCTGAGTAAGTGGAGAGGTAGGAGACCTTAAGAGTTATATATTTGAGCTTCCATAAAATGTCAGTAAAACCAATGAAGAAGTGGTTCCCCCACCCTTACAAACAATAGCAGTGTCTATTTATCTGGCCCTTATCTTCTTCTTCTTAAGTTCAAGAAACTTATTTCCAACTACCTACTGGATATTCTCACTTGAGAATGTCAAGACCATTGCCAAAAAAGAAAAAAGAAAAATGGCCCAAATTTCTCTGATTGTCACATTCTCACAGTCATGCTAGTTTGAAAACTTGGAGTCATTTATGATCTTTCCCATTTTAGAAGTGTGATGTAGATAGTCTGGCCAGAATGTTTCTCATGTATATCCTGTTTTTTCATACTACTGATCCTCTACTTAAGACATTTACTGCTTCCTTAAAACACTGCAAAAGCCACCTAACAGAGTTCACACCCATTAGACTACATATGATTGCCAGATTTATTTTCCTAAAATACAGCTCTAGTCATGGATCTCTTCAGCTCAAAATTTTTAATGGCTTCTATAAAATTAAATATAGCCCCTTTTGTGGACATTGCATTTTTTTTTTGGGTTACCCAGGAACTTTAAGTCCTTTCTTAATATTTGAGGAAATTTCTAACCTTAAAAGTCCATGCTTCCTGAAGGCAGAAGGTATGTGATCTATCAAACATACTCTTAGAGATTTTAATTCAGAAAGAAGTGACATAAAGAAGGAAGATTCTTCAGAGGAAGAAGAATGTGGCATACAAGCATCGACATTTGTCGACATTTGAGAGACAGCTCAGGTTGAAGTCTTATTAATAATGTCCTGTAGGCAAGCACCAGTGATAAAATCTGATGTCCCTTCTCCTCGCAGCAGGAGTGGCAGGAGAGTCTCTAACAGAGCAGCCCCGGAGCCCCTGTCTGTGCATCCTAATGCTCTTATTCTAATATTCTTCAGTCATTTCACTTTCTCTTTAAATTACTTCATATCTTTTACTTAAGTTTTCTGTTTAAACTAATTCATATCTTTAACCATTTTTCTGTTTAAACTAATTAAGCAGATTTATAAAATTTGTAAATAAAACCCCTACGAGGTGCAGCATTCCAAACTTGGTGTTATCCCCTTTTAGAAATAATCCAGTGGCTACCTATTGCTCTTGGAGTAAAGGTCAAAACGCTTTAAGTAGGCCACAGGCCCTGCCTGATCTGTCTCCAGTTTGGCCTCAACCTCATCTCTCCTTACCTTCCCCATCACTCCCACACATCAGCCACATTGACTTTCTTTTGGGTCCTCGAACTAAGCAAGCTTATTCCTTCCCCAGGACCTTTGAACATGCCTGAAACAATCCATGTATCCTTCCTCCCCTCACCAACTATCCAAATCTTTTTTATCCAGTTAATGCCCACAGATCTTTCAGGTTTAAGCTTACATGTTACTTCCTCAGAAAAGCCTTCCGTTGACTCCTCAGAGGGTGTCCTGCTTCATACTTAAACATCATCTTTAATTTCCTAAAAGAACTTGCCATAATTAAAACTACTTAATTATTTAATTATTTTTGTGTACTGTCTCTTTCCCCCCTAAAATCTAAGCTTCATGGTAAAGAACCTGTCATAGCCAGTACTGTTTAAGAGAATACTCAGCATTTAGCAGATATTTGATAAATATTTGTTGAATGAATACATCTAACTTCAAGACTCTCCATGGTATGACCCTTGACATACATCACCAGTTTGGACTTACAAAAAAGACCAATTAATTTCCTCGAAGCCACTTCACAGTCTCACTGCAATACTGTTACTTACAAATAATCTAGTACTTGGAATAGCCTTGACACTTTGTCCACATCTGAAAGTGCCTTAACTATCTTTCTATACCAACCTGTAAGATTATAATTTCCTCCATAAACCCCTTGCTGATATCTTTCATAAATTGGCATCTCTTCCTTCCTCCTTTAGACTTAAACAGAACAATGTACCTCAATATATTCTTCATGGCAATACAATTCCTTGAGCTCCAATAAGATTACAGACTTCTTTCGGGTAGAGGATTCTTCTCTATAGCTATCCCAAAGCCTGCTATAGTGCCTTGAACAAAGACAATGTTCAACCAACACTAACAGAATTTAATACCTCAGGAAATAAGGCTAAATCTCACTCAGCCATAGACCTAAAAACAAACTGATGAAGATCACAACATGAAAGCAACAGCCTCGAGATTTGGTTTATATCAGTCCGTTGATGTAAGCCTCATATGAGCTGAGCCTGACTCCCTTGTGAGGGAATATCTTTTCTTTTCTCTTTCTTTTTTTCTCTATTTCTCATGTTCTTCAAGAGTACAGACAAAAATAAGCACTCTACTTGGAGTAAGGAAAGTCTGGATTGGAATGTGACTCTGTTCCTTACAAGCTTTTACCACGAACTCTCTCCTAGACAGTGCCAAACAGGTATTTTAAATGCAATGCCTCCTGCCTTTGCAAAGCACTCTGAAGTTGATACACTGCTCTTACTGACATTTAGTGGATTCTCCTGTAGATGCTATGCAGATGCTTTAAAAATATCAAACCGTCTTTACCTCAAAACCAGCTGCCTGTGCTTATTAGCCTATTTTTTTCAATTATTTTATTGTCCCTCGGGCACTAAAGAAGGAAAACTGGTATCTTACATCTAATAAGTACTCGAGTACAATAAACTGCTTCTTTATAATTCCTCTTATTTCCACTTTTACTCCTACCCCTTCTGTTCGAGTCCTTTGCCCGTGCAAATCTGTATTGATACAGACAACCTCAACCAAACTGTTCACCGTGTCTTCTGGGAGAAAAATCTAGCATCTTCATTTTAATTCACTGAAAAACAATCTTCATTTGACCACTACTAGTTGAAAAGTATAAAGTAACTCCCCTTTGAGAATGATTTAGATGATGTACTATCTAAAATAGAAGCCATCAACCACATGTAGTTATTTGAATTAAGTTAATTAAAATTAAAGGAAATTGAAAATTCATTTTCTCAGTTGAATTTTCCACATTCAAGTGTTTAATAGTCACTTGTGACTGGTGGCTACCGCATTGTACAGCTCAGACATAGAATATTTCCGTCATAGCAGAACATTCTACTGGACAGCACTAGATTAATCTTCTTAGCCTGTATTCAAGATCTGGTACAATCTGGCCTGAACTTACATTTTTAATCTCATTGTCCACTGTTTGAACATCCATCTTTTCTATTTGAATCCTCCATTTCATTTAAGCTGGTTTATCTGCTCTCCACGCACTCCCATGCTTTGGGTACGCTATCCCCTGGGATGCTTTCTCTTCTTATTCTCTTATACCCAATTCCAGGCTCAGTAATACTAACCAGCAGGGTTGTTCAAGTTCAGGGCCAACACTTGAGAGTGAGGGCCTCCTTAAATGTTGCATACCTCCTCTGCCCATTCAGCCAGCAGTAATTTTTTTCTCAGTCTTTACAGCTATAGCACTATGGGTGTCTCTTTGAGCACTAGACCTTTCATTGTTATTTGACCAGTTGTGTGGTATCATGGAAAAAAGACACAATTTTCATTCAGAAGATGCACTTTTACATCTTGGTTCCACCACTTCCTGGTCACATGGCCTTGGGCAAATCACTCTGGTTTCCACTTCTGTAAAATGGAGTTAAAATCTGTTTCTTTCCCTGAATTTTCCTAAAGTTTAAGTGCATGTTTCCGTGAATGCTGTAAGACCCAATACAAATAGTCATGGTGATAGAAGTCATAAATGTTGTCATTGTTCTCAGTATGTAATTTACTTCTTATCATTTCAATAATAAATCGATGTCAGAATGTACATTCTGCCTCCAATAGTGCTATGCAGAAAGCAAATTCTTAATATCATAGCTATTGATTGAATTTTAACATTAAAATATTTCTAATAGGGAAAAAATTAAATAAATATATTGGTATATATAAACATAATAGTATGTCTTATGTATGTATTTATCTTTTTTATTCTCAGCTAAAAATAAGAGTGTAACTATTTAAGTGTAAACTATTGAGAAGCATATGTCTATATTTAGAGTAGTGGATTTTTAATAAAATGTGATATTTTATCTCTCAGTGAATAGAAAATGCAAAAATAACTTATCCAGATAATTCTATCAATTGTCTCCACTCTGTCCTTATTCCAAAATTTCTAAGCTAAACAGATGTGAAGAAAAACTGAATCCAAAATAGTTTTAGATGGAGGTAACCAAATATTCAATTCCAGGTGTTTTCATATTCATTTAGACTCATTCCATTCATTAATCTGAAGTGATAATGATTATTACAGTTTTTCTTTCCTTTTCTAAATTTTGAAAGATTAGATTTAACGTTGATGGTTTAAAAAATCCCTGCAACTTCCTTCCCATCTGTTTTTTCTCCGTTGCAGGGACTTAGCAGAACCTGAACTCGCAAAACTGCTAGAATTGACTCTTTTAGGGTCACAGCAGATGGGGATGACTGTGTAAATGCAGGGGCTCAGGGAATGTCCGTTCTACTTCAGCAATCTGACTTGGTTTAGTGCAATTTGCCTGGTTAGCAGCAGAGCCCATGAACACACAAGCCAGGAGTGAAGACTTGCAGTTGGGAACAATGTTCAAATAAAGTAAAAACTATATTTTATAAAAGATTAGGATTGAAATCAACTCAGAGAAAACCTTCATAGCATTCCCCTAAAGTTTGCCTCACTTCCTGTTTAGGCTCATAGGGCTAGAGAAAGCAAAAAGAGAGAGATATGACACTGTGTTCCACAGTGGAGGAAAATCTATGCAGTTTTAACTTTAAGGTGCAGTTAACACTTTTTAACTTTAACGTACTGCACATGGCTCAGAATCAGGAATTGAGCCCCTATTCTATTTCTTAGCAAAAAATAAAAATTCGAGACTATCAGACTGAATCGAAATCCATAGGGTAGTTCAGTAGGCTGGAGAAGACTTTATGAGAAGAGAGAAGGGGTAAGTAAAGTTCTTCCCAGAAGTAGAGGGAAGAAATGAAATCCTCTTTCCTTGTCTCTGTGCAGAAAATGTGTTTTTTAACTCCTGAGAATAAATGGGGGAAAAAAAGCCAAAATAGAGTTTGGTTTCTCTGAAGTAGAGATCCCGAAAATATCTCAGAATTGTTTGACACATTAGTAAATGAATGACTGTGAACCAAATTAATTAGAGCATGTAGATATGTCTAGTAGATTCTTAACAATCTGTTTAGCTCCAGGTAAACAAATGTTCAGAGTGGAGTTGAGAGGGCAATTTAGCCAAGCAATGGCTTACAAATGATTCCCATATGGAGAAGGAACACCAAATATTTTCCCCTGGTGATTGTCCTATAATTTGGTTACTTCGTCTACACACACACACACACACACACACACACACACCCAAAGGGACATATGCACATAGAATTTATACATATACATAAGCATTTGTGTTTGTATATAGTACATATTTGTGTGTTTACAGTATGCATTGTTTGTAAATATTTGGAACACATCACATAAATGATACATATGCAGCTATATCTAGTGATGATTTCCTAGACTGAGTAAAAAATTACTGAACACATGCCATATCTATGTTATAACAATATACCAAAATCTAACCACTTGCCTGAGAAATGTACAAGTCCTGCATTAGAGGAATGAGGTAAAAAAAAGAGTTAATTAAATAAGCTATAGATGTTACATGTGTGTCTATGTATACATGTAACTTATATGTACATGTACTGTTTGAATGTATGTCTGTGTGTGTTGATTATCAATATACTTACACACACACACACACACTCACACCTATAGACATATTAATAAAAACAATTTCAACCACCATGACAAACAATGCTTCCAAGGATAAACATCTTCAAAATTTCAACTTGATACATTAAGAACGTATTTTCCCTATAAGAAAGGATTCTTCCCAATCGTCTCCCCTTCACCCATTACACATACGTTTATGTATTTTTTATCTTGCTCAGCCTCTGCTTCCCTTTCTCCTACTCAGTCCATGTGATTCGAATTGAGCTGGCTCTGATCCCAAACTCTGGAAAGATAAACTGACTCCTAGTTAAACCCATCGGCATAATTCTTGCTATTAGCAACAGTGATTGGTTCAGCGATGGGCACATGACCCTATTTCTAGCCCAAGATTTGAGTCAAACTGCTGCCAGCAGAGATTGCGCCTTTGTGCCAAATTTTTAGCAATGAGTTTATAAACGCAGGGCTTCCAGTAGCCATTGTACCTCACTGCCTGGAAATGGCGCCAGCGCAGAGAAAAGCAGAGAGAGGAGCTAGAGCCAGTAGGGGTCAGTGCGTAGTCTTCAGAACGAGTGCCACAAATAAGGGAGAAGACACCGTCTGAAATGGCTATATAGCAAACCAATATAATGTGAATAATACGGGCCATTTAAATGCCATAGGCTGAAAGGTGGCTTAGAACTGTGTTACAGACTGGGCTGGGATCAATATATATCTGTATGTCTCAGTGCTATTGCATGCCCAGCGTGACATAATGATAAGGTGAAGGAATTTTTTAGGGATTGGGGAATAATGGAATAATATTGTTCATACTCTTTCAACCTTAAACCTTCCTCCAAAGGCAGAGCCCCATTTAATATCATATAATGAAGCTGTCACAGGCATGGAAAGACTCGGAAGGGATAATAAAGTTTCACCATCTGTTTTCCTCTCTAAGCTGCAGCAGAGCCTGAGGGAGCTGAGCCTCTTGTGAGGGAGCCGGGATTATAAAAGCCTCTTCTTGCCCTGGGTCCTTTCCAATTGCTGGCAATATTAAAGACGCAGGACCACCAGAGCTGTCATTTGGGGTTTGGGGTGTTCTCGGGAAGGGAATTTGGTCCTTGAGACACAGTATGGGCCAGGTCATGCAACTGGAAGCTTAGAACTCATTTTGGACTCTGAGCTTTAAGGGAGGAAAGTAAAAATCATAGGAGGTTTTCTTTCTGTTCTTTCGTTCTCTTTAGCAGGCTAGGAAATCATACCAAGAATTAATAGATGTATTATTTTATATGTGCAGTCACACAATGCTAAATGATAGAGACATATTGTGTCCTGAGAAACACATCGTTAGGTAACTCTGTCATGTGCACATCATGGAATGTACTTACACAACCTAGATGGTATAGCCTGCTACACACCCAGGCTATATGGTATAGCCTATTGCTCCTAGGCTGCAAACCTCTGTAGCATGTTCATGTACTGAATACTGCAGGCAAATGTAACATGATGATAAGAGTTTGTGTATATAAACATTACTAAATGTAGAAAAGGTATAGTAAAAATACGATATAAAAGATTAAAAAATGGTACACTTATATAGGGAACTTACCATGAATGGAGCTTGCAGGGCCTGAATTCTCTTTAGGTGAGTCAGTGAGTGAGTGTGAGTCAATGTGAAGGCCGAGAACATTACTCTACACTGCTGTAGACTTTGTAAATACTGTACATTAGGCTACATTAAATTTATTAAAAATATAATAATTAATGCATTTATTATTAATTAATAAATTAATCCTGGCTTACTTTAAATTTTTACCTTATAAACTTTTTAATTTTTTAACATTTTCATTCTTGTAATAACACTTAGCTTAAAACACAAACCCACTGTATAGCTGTACAAAAATGTTTTCTTTCCTGTATTCTTATTCTATAAGTTTTTTCTATTTTTAAGATTCTTAAATTTTTTTTTTACTTTTTAAACTTTTTTATTAAAAAGTAAGACAGAAACACATACATTAGTCTAGGTCTACATGAGGTCGGGATCATCAAGACAACACTAGATGATAGGAATTTTCAGCCTCATCATAAGCTTGCCTTACCACTGTCACATATACAGTTCATTGTTCAAAATGTTATGTGGTGCATGATTGTATTTGGTTGCAAATAATCAAAATAGACAATGACTAACTTAAACCACAAGGGGTAGATTAGAAGCATGCTTGGATAACTCATGAAATTCAAGCAAATATTAAACTAAATCTCTGAAAGAGTATAAACTAGTATAGATCAGGGGCTCTCAGCAATGCAAGTTTGTAAAACGGTTCCCTAGAGAACTAGCATTCAAGTGTATTAGTGTTGTTTTTCCATTCAAAATTCTAAATTTTGGGGGCAGAGACCTTGATTAGCCTTGAAGCTATGGAAGGAGGTCAGAGTCACCTTGGGTCCACCTTTGGGTACCAGAAATGGTTGCCTAGATGAGAAATTGTACACAGGGAAAATATGGTTTAAATTATAAGAGAGAAAAAATGACCAACACAAAACAGAGTACATTTGGACAGAATAATCCTATATTATATCTGGGAAACCTAACTGAAGTGATAAATAGCTGGATGAGTAGCACAAGCAATGTATAAGGAAAAAACCCCACTCCTTCCCCACTGAAAGTAAAAATAAAAATACCCATGTGCTGATCTTCAGGGATGCAAATGAATGGGGAGATATTGAGTTTAACTTAACTCATTCCATAGGCATTCTTGAGTGAAGAAAGCCTGCAATGGATAGAAGTGTTTAGAGAGGAAAATAAAGCAACTTAGTTCTTGAGTGTCGCAGAAGTGAAGAAAGAAAGGCACAGGATATGTCAGGAGCTTTGCATTAACCTTGAATTTAACAGATTAAAGGCTCTTGATTCAATTATGATTATGTTGATTGAAATAGCCTAGCATACGGAGCAAGCCACTGGGATTTTATAGACCCTGGTTGAATCATCCTGCGAGATCATTTGGATCCCTTTGCTCAACTCCTGTGTTTACCTCAAACCTCAGATGACAGATTTGTTTTCTCTTGAGATGACAAAATGAACACAGCATAGGCCTTTTAACACATACTAACTGAATTTTGCTCTGAACTGTATCAATTGCTTGAGGATTCAAAGAGATAACACATGTAAAAGTTCCAGAAACACATGGGTACATTGTCCATTGTATACAGAAAATTTTAGGATAGGTTTGTGGAGAAATCCTTCTAGGATTTGTTTACCATGGACAGTCTCGCAGAATATCTGAGTATCTGAAGGTACATAGACCAACTATTTTCTGGATGCTTAGAAAACCAAGATCACTCCTCATCTTTTGTGGGAGCAGAAAGGCTTTGTTCATAAAGTGAGCAGGGAAGTGTTACCCTTCTTAACCATCTTTTCACATGACGCTGTCCAACAGGCATGCCTACTCCACCTGCATGAGTTATTCACTGCCATCATTGACGAGATAATTTGAAACTTAAGGAAGACAGCTCTCTAGTTAATGGTCTGACTTTTCTTCTTAGCTCAAGTTGGAAGTAACTTGGCTTCTCCTAGCAAATGGTTAGTTGTGAACCATACTAGAGGATTTCATACGTAGTAGCAGTATCCAAATATACATATGTGCATACCATACAGTATACAATGGGTATGTACTTAAATTTTTGCTAATAAAATTTGAGGGGAAGGAAACAAATCCTGTCATTTGAAATGCACTGAAAAAGTTCATTTTAATCCACCCATAAATAAATCCCTTATAAATCTCTTCACCAAATGATGCTTATATCGATTTTTACTACATTGAGTTTGCTAAACTACATAACTTATTCTTTATGTGAATTTATGAAATCTAATGTCAAAGGGAGAGTGACTCCCTAGTGACTGTCAACATGTACACATGCATACACACACAGACACACACACACTCTCATTCACTCTCCAAAAATATCCCTACATAATTAACTAACAAATAAATTGAAAGCTCTGGTAGTTTGTGTAGCCACTGGTGAAGAAGCTTTGTTCTGCTACTTCAAATGAATATAACTAAACTCCTGCCAGCCATTGTATCAGGCAAACAATAGTAACACTGTCTCTTGACTATAGACTCTGCCAGAGTAGACACAGGCCTTCGAGCTTTCAGGAGGCAAGTGGAAGGAATTCTTCACCAAGCCTGCCCCCAGAAAGCATCTTTGTTACGACAAATGGCAGCTTGTATTCATCTATCCCCGCTATTAGTGGGAAGGGAAATAATTCAGTCTCCACTATTGAAAAAAATTAAAAATTAAAACTGGAAAGAATCCCATGGATTGTCTAACCCAGTGCTTTTCAGACTTTTGAATTTCATGGACTAGCAACATTTGAAAATATAACTCAAACTTTTAAAAGGTAAAATAGAAAGAATGGGGGGAAGGATGAAAGATATGGACATAGAATTTTTATATAGTGAAAAAAGTCTTAAAAAAACCATTGTCAGAAGAGAATTTCCAACTTCTTCCTCTAGAGTTCTAATAGTTTCACTCCTTAGGTTTAGATCTGTGATCCAGCGTGAATTGATTTTTGTGAGAGGTGAGAGGTGTGGATCCAGATTCAGTCTTCTACATATGGCTATCCAGT